>RJWT010032038.1:0-14222 GCA_004365215.1 Cuniculus paca | reverse complement strand
TTATGAGATAAAAAATTCTTTTAGGATCAGTGTTTAGGATTGTAATTAGGATGCTTTATAAACCAAATAGGAAATATTTTGTCTGTCATATTGTTGATAATCTTTATGGAAGACATTCAGTTTTTGTGTGTGAATGTAGTCTATCTTTGCTATATTATTCCTTTATGGTTGAATAAATGTTCTTCAGAAGAAACTGAGCTTGCGTTAAATAATTTTGTAGTAAAGTATGGAAGTGTTGTCAGTAAGAGCCACTTGGAAGGAAAAGGGTAGGAATTTTTATCACATCTGCTGCAGGTGTTTGAGGAATTAAATCTAGCTGGCCTTGGAATAACGACCCTGTAATGCAGTCACTTAAGTCACAGTTTCAGCTGCCTGCTTGGAATGTGGATGTTTATATAGTACGTGTGATTATTTTAACGTTCAGCATATTTTCCCACCAAGTTGATATACTCATTGAATAGAACCATCCCTCTAATATTGGGACATAGGCCAGTTTCCTTTTCTGGAATAAATGAGTAGAAAATACCCAAAGTAGGTATACCACGGTGTTTAAAATTACCTAGAGATTTGCCAGGAGCTTAAATTGAGATGTAAATATAAAAGTACCCACTGAATTTTGAAGAGGCAGTCACAAAAATAATACAGTATAAAATACACCATTAATGTTTCTTATGTTGATAATTAAATTATTTTAGACAAAGTGGGTTAAATAAATCATTAAAAGTAAAATCACAAGTTTTTATGTTTAAAGTATGGCCACTAGAAAATTTAAAATTAGGCTGGGCATGGTGGTGCATGCCTATAATCTCAGCACTTGGGAGGCTGAGGCAGGAGGATTACCATGCATTTGAGACCAGCCTGGGCTACATAGTGAGTTTGAGCCCAGCCTGGATTATGTAATGAGACCCGTCTTTGGTTTAAAAAAAAACAAACAAAAGAAAAGGAATATTTTAAATTACATGTATGACTTTGTGTTGTGTTTCTCTTAGAACTATACAGTATTACTCTAGAATCTACTATATTTTAGAATATGCAATTATAATTAGTTACTTCTGAATAGTAACCAGAGCCTAAGACAAGTTGAGCTAATGGAGAATTGTTTTTTTGTATGTTCTTTGCTATTTAATTTTTTCAAAATGTCAGTGACATTTGAAAAAAACGATTTTACAAAAGCAGTGTTCTCTACATTAAAACATTTTAACTAATCTATATTATATGTAAATGTTAACCATGGTAAGGAGGCTTATAATTAAAAGCAATAGTTATCCATTTTTAAATTTGTTTTCTGTATCAGAAATAAAGTCTATGTTTTTCCTGCTGTTTAGCTTATTGCAGAAGTGACCAGGACACTACCTTCTAGAAGTAATGCCCACAGAAAGCGGAAGTTGTTCAACTGCTCGTCAAGCAAAACAAAAACGCAAATCACATAGCCTTTCTATACGAAGAACTAACAGCTCAGAACAGGAGAGGACAGGCCTACCAAGAGAAATGTTAGAAGGACAAGTAAGTTATTATACAGCACTGCCCTATTGTGAAGATGGTGATCATATTTGTAATGTTATGAAAATAGCCAAATGCATATTGTTTTCTTTTTCTGTTTCTTTTTCTTTTTCTTTTTTTTTGAAACAGAGTCTTACTATGTAGTCCACACTAGCCTTGAACTAGAGTATGTGGCCCAAGCTGGCCTTAAACTCAGGGTGATCTTTCTGCCTCAGCCTCCCAAGTTTTGGGATTACAGGCATGTGCCACATACCTGGCTGTTTTCTAATGCACTAATACTGATATTGGGAAGTTTTGATTATATTTCCTCTATTGATGATGGATATGTGAAAATTTTTAAAGAACCTTTTTGTCAATCCTAGACAAAAGCACATTAAATTAAACTATATGTATGTACGTATACATATGCTTACATTAACATTATATAAATATGAATATATTTTTTATAAAGATTCCTTCACAGAACTAATTGATCAGCCATAATGCTGGAGGAAAGCAAAGCTTAAATCTGAGAAATTGATTCTTATGAATGAATATTGGATCTGATTAGAACCATGTGGCTAACTTTATACCTGAGACCTCTAGGGCGTAACCTCCACGAAGACAGTAGTGTGGCACAGAACCCAAAACATTTGTTGCCATAAAGTAAACATTTAGTTTGAACTCAGTTATTATGTGTTTTCTGTGGGGACTAGTTCTGGGATCTCTTGAGCATACTAGAATCTGTGAATGTTTAAGTCCTTATATACCAGTGGGAAACCTATGGCACATGTGTTACTGTGTTTTTCATTTAAGACAAAAGATGTTAATGTATAAGTTGTTTTTATTCTAAACTAAAACCTCAGTATTCAGGTTTAATTGCAGTGTTGGTACATTGCCATAATTAAGTGGGTTTTGGGTTGCATTTTGGGCACTTGTCTATAAAAGGTTTGCCATCACTAGTACAGCATTTGCATGGAAACTGTGCATATCCTGTATACTTTAGATCATCTCTATATTATTTGTAGTATCTAACATAATGTAGATGCTATATAAAGTAGCTGTTAATCTGTATTAGGAAATGGCAAGAAAAAACGCTGTACATAATTTTTGACTCAAATAGTTTTGGTTCACAGTTGGTTGAATCCACAAGTATGGATCCTAGGATATGGAGAACCAGTGCACTGGTTCTTTTTTTTTTTTTTTTTTTTTTTGTGGTGTTGAGAATCAGATTCATGCCCTCATGTATGCTGGGCAAGTGCTCTACCACTGAGCTACTCACCTAGACCACTGGTTCCACTTTCTTTCAACAGTGATTACATTTTAATTTAATGTTGGCTCCTGTAACAAAGTACCATAAACTGGGTGGCTTAAACAACAGAAACCTATTTTCTCACAATTCTGGAGGCCCATATCTGAGATGAAGGTATGGAGAGGATTGGTTTCTCTTGAGATCGCTCTGCAGGTTTGTTGGTAACTGCTTTTTCTTTGTATCCTTACATGATCTTTCCACCCTGCATGTCCTAATCTCTTCTTCTAAAAGAACATAAGTCATAATGAATTAGAGCACACCTTTATAACTGCATTTTACTTTAATTTACTTCTCTAACTACCCCATCTCTTAATATAGTCACATTCTGAGATATTTGGGGTGGGGGCTTCACCATAAGAATTTTGGGAGACATAGTTCAGCCACTTGAGGGAAACCAAAGCTATATGGTTGGATTTCTGTGCTCATTGAAATGCTGTCTGATATGGGAGCAGCAAGCTACAGGTGACTATTGAGCGCTTGAAATGTTACTCATATAACTTAGGGCCTGAAATTTTAATTTTTAAAGAATTTTAATTACATTGAAATTTAAACAATCATGGCTACTATATTGGACAAGGCAGGTAAATGTCCTAAGACAGTGTTTAAAAATTTTTCAATTGTATTTTTAGCAGTGAAAATTCTGTCTTGCTGGCATTTACCTATATAAGGTAAATAAAAATTTGTTCTTTTGGCTTGAGTGCTTGTCCTTCATTGTGATGTAGTACAAGGAGGTAATTGCATCTCATGGTAACCCTTTCAAGGTAATGCAGAATTCTCCAAGCTGAGCAACCTAGCACTGTTCTTCTAGTCCCTTTCTTTGCTTTTCCTACATTGCCAAAGTGGTCCTTCTCTGTTGAATTGAGTAGCGATTTGGAGTGGGACCAATCAGCAAGTTGGGTGAATGGCCAGTATAAAGTGCTCTGCCTTCTGCTGCAAGAAAGAGTGATAGATGTTTGGTGTAAGCAGTTGGCATGGTAGGTACAGGTGGAATGATACAGGAGTACAGAATGGTCGTTTGTCAGTAGATTTGAATTATGGGAGTAATCACTTTCTAGGCAAAGTATATGGGAATGCTCTTTGAGTTGTTGGAGAGTACCGTTAAAAAAAAGATTAGTGAAGATTAGTCCAAATGAGACTATGTTAGGGTGACTTTCACTATCAGATTTTAAGTCTGAAGTAGTTTGCAAAGGAGTGTTTAGTGTGAGGATAGGAAGGCTGTTTGTTGCTGCAGAGGACTGCAGAATCAGTCTCACTCTTGTGAGTGTGACTTGAAGTGTTAACTGTGGCTTAAAGAATTACTTCCTGCATGCATACACTGCTATTTTAGGTATATGTCGTTGTTGGTGTGAGGAAATGCAAATTCATTTAAAAGCTTTACTGAATGATAGTATCTTTTCTGGCCTGAATTTCTCAAGTGCTACCAAAATTTCAGCACTTCAAGTTCTGTGAAATAGAATGGCATAAAAAAAGTTGAAATGTAACTTTTTCTAAAGGTATTGTGTTACATGACTCTAGTTGTCCTCTAGAGCTTTTTCTCTGTTTCACTATTTTAAGTCTCCAAATTACTTTCTTTTTTTCGGTACCGGGGATCAAACTCATGACCTTGCATTTGCCAGGCAGGCGCTTTGTGCCGCTGAGCTAAATCCCTATTTTCTAAAATGAAGTTAGTGATTTGTTGTGTATAATGCATCTCTCTTCTCTTTTTCATAATAATTACTTTTATATTAAGGTACATTTAATATGCAAGCAAATAAAACATTTTAGTTACTGAATAATAAAGATCTTAAAACATTTGTATAGATAAGTAGAAAATGGTGTATGTAAGGGAGATCTGGCCTTGTGTGTGAGAGAGAAAGGCTTCTCTATGGAGGTGACATTTGTGAGGAGGGGATTTCCATGGAGAAGGAGTGGGATATGCAAAGACAGCAAGGTTTACAAAGTGAGGACCCTTATATGGATAAGTTCAGTTCATATTTTGTAGTTGTAGGAATTTCCTTTTTATGCGCCTTTTTTTTGTTGTTCTGTGGTTGGTATCAGGAATAGAACTCAGGACCTCATGCTTGACAGGCTGGCACTGTGCCACTCAGCTATATCCCCAGTCCTCTGGAATTTTCTTTTTGATCATTTAAGTTTTCATTATTATTTGGTTTTGTTTGTTTTTAATGTTCTTTATCAGCATTTTGGAGAAATACTGAAATTACCAGTTCTCCAGATTCAGTTTTTAAACTAGAAGTTTCACATGTATGTGTTTTTAAGTAGTTTACAGAATTCATGTGAGAAATCTGTGATTATTGCAAAACTCAAATTGCTAAACTGTTACCATTTTCCTAAAATTGTATTCTAAGAAGTTTATGTGCCTGTTTTCTCCCTACACTTCTGCTTTTTTCGTACCATTGATAATTGTGAAACTTTGCCATCATGGAAAAAAAAGAAAAAGTTTACCTGACAAGGAATTTAATAAATGCTGTTTCTTTTTTTTTTAACTTGCAATTCATCAAATAATAAATGTTTTTATTGTATGTAGACTTGAAAAGTCACTGTTAAAAATGTTAAAACATTTTAGAAATACTTGTTGAGGATTTTTTTAGAAAATTACTCTTGAGTGCTGAGGGGTGGGGGCACTTATAAAATACTATGTAGGCCAGGTCATCAAGGAGATTAGAGTAGAATATAGACCATTATCATGTAGTCTTGTGTTTATTAGCAGTATCTGAGAAAAGTAGATGTTTTGTGAATTTATTTGGTGCCTACCATGCCACTCACTTATTTGACCCTCCTTAAAAATATAGCTGAGATGTTGCTTTTTGCCATTTTTTCCCCTGACTTTTTAGGCAGAGACTCTGAGATATGAGAAGGTGTGCAAAGGAAGATGTGCAAAGAATATAGCTTTTCTCTCATTGGTTACTTTTCTCTCATTGCTGAGGCAAAATGCCTGATACCCAAAATGAAGGAAGGAAAGGTTTATTTAGCTCACAGTCTGGAGGTTTTAGTCCATAATTAGCTGGCTCCCTGGGCAAGGTGGCATGGCAGAGGGGCACCAGTTCATGGCAGCAGAAGACAGCAAAAGCAACAAGGGCAAAAAAAGGGGAGAAGCAAGCCTCTTTTCCTCCCTTATATTGTAAGCATGCTACTTGCCCTCTGGGGGGTACAGCACTCACACCACCTCAGTGCCCTCCTCTTGCAGAGGCTCAGGATGTTTACAAAGTGAGGACCCTAGCTCCCTGCTGAATCACTTAGTTACATTTCTAAACTTCTCAAGTTGACACAATGAATATCCTAGAACTGTAAAGGCTTATCCTCTATACCCCAGGATATAGAACTGCTGAGTTACTTAGTTAAGCTTCTAGACTTCTCAAGTTGACACAATGTATCAAACATTACAGTAGCCCAACTGGGAACGTCTAAGTTCATATTTTCAATTAGCTGATGTGCATTTTACTCTTACAGGTGAGATTTTTCTTTTTTCCCCTTTCACAGCAGTCTTTTTAGGTATTAAGTAGAGTTTGCTTGAGACACAGTGGATGTAATAATGATAAGGTACATCTTCTGTTAGCCTATAACCTATAACAGTATATTTATAAGAGCATATAATGGAGCATAAAAGCAATTATCCTCTAACTTCACTTGTGGGGATTGCCTTTCTTCTGTGCAAATTGGGAAATTTTGAAAAGGTAGGCTTACATTTTCCTTGTAAAAGGAAAAAAAATTTGTTTTGAAAAAGTGCTTGTTCCTAAATTTTATATCACCTTAGGTAGCCATTTATACAATTTGATTATAGTTTCCTCTGTAGAAATTTGAAACTTCTTTTTTTTATTTTGGTGCTGGAGATTGAACTCAGCATCTTGTGTATGCTAAGCACATGCTCTAACACTGAGCTATGTATGCCTCTTGAAACTTTAAATTCTTCAAGCATTTCATATCTAAGAAACAAAATATGTAGTGATATAAAATGAATTTAGGATGAAAGATAATTTACTTTGAGAAAAGTATATTGATACTTGGTATTGGAGCTTCTCATTCATTTTTTAATTTTAACCAAGGCATTTTTCTTCTGCAGGATTCTAAACTGCCTTCCTCAGTTCGTAGTACACTTCTGGAACTGTTTGGTCAAATAGAAAGAGAATTTGAAAACCTTTATATTGAAAACTTAGAATGTGAG
This sequence comes from Cuniculus paca, assembly GCA_004365215.1. Taxonomy (NCBI): domain Eukaryota; kingdom Metazoa; phylum Chordata; class Mammalia; order Rodentia; family Cuniculidae; genus Cuniculus; species Cuniculus paca. The sequence goes on along the minus strand of RJWT010032038.1, from coordinate 7,272 downwards.
TAGTCCTATCAATAAACTTTTTTAAACTTTTCATTTATCCATAGAAATCCTTGAGAGTAAAATTTGTCCGTAGACATTCATTACCATATTAACTTTCTATTCAGCTGTAACAAACTTAGCGGCTTAAAATAACACATTGTTATCCTACAGTTCTTTAGGCCTGGCTTGTTCTCACCAGGCTAAAGTCAAGTTATTAGCAGAACTGTGCTTCCTTTTGGAGGCTAGGGATTGACATTTCCTGCTTGTTTGTACTGTGACAGAATTTAGTTCCTTGTTTTTAGGATGGGTCCTCATGCTGCACTTGGCATGTGGTCCCACCCTCTGCCTTGGTGACGGATCCTCTTGTTGTGTCTCTCACCTGTTCTTCTGTTTCCCCTCCACCCGTAAAGGTACATGTGATTGGACAGAGCCCTGTACAATCCAGAGTAATTCCCCCACTTGCAGAGTACCTTGTGATGTAACATTTATATGTTATATGGCATCTTTGAGGGGGCTATTATTCTGTGCACTGTACCTCCCCATCCAAATTGTGATTTTATAAAAAATACATGCATTTTATTTTTCCTACCCCAGGTATACTGTACATTGAGAAAACTTTGATTCATATTTTTCTTTGATATTGCATCATTTGAAAATTTCTTAAAATATTATTATCTAATTTACTGAAGGGAAATAAAAATATTTTGAATTAGCTTGGCTTTATTTTTTTATTTTCGTAGTTATGTCTACATATGCTTAAAAAAATCAAGCAGTGTAAAAGGAAAAGCTATCTACCAGTTACCCTTCATCCCATTGTATTTATTTATTTTATTTTTTGTTGTTTGTTTATTTATTTATTTATTTTTGAGGCAGGGTCTTGCTGTGTAGCCCAGGCTGTCCTTGAACTTGCAATGATCCTCCTGCCTCAGCCTCCTGAATGCTGGGATTACAAGCACATCCCACCATACCTGGCTTCCCATTGTATTCTTTAAAGAAAAACATTTTCTGCATTTTTTTGCCCTTAGTTGTTCTGGTGATTTCTGTAAACAAAAATAATCATCTTTCAGCTTTAGATTTTTTTACTTTAGGCTGTGTGCATTAATGCTTTAACGTGAAATGTTAGGAAACAAACATTATCTTTTACTCCCTTTGTTGCTCCATTAGTTGCCAATTTTTATTTTTATGGATTTTTTGTGTATAAGATTCATATCTTACAAATTATAGTCAAGCCTTTCCTGCTTGATTCCAAAATTTGAATACCAACAAGTAGTGTTTATATTAAGCTACCTTTTTTTTTTTAACCTCACAACAAGTGTGTTTATAAAAAGAGTGTAGTTGTATGTCATTTAAACTTTGTTTTGATAGCACTCACATGTGACATTTATATGTTTGCAGGTTTTGGAAGTGCTAAGTGTACTTAACCATAAAAACATTTTATGTTTTTGAAAAAATTTTTTTTCCTCAGTGCGTAGAGAAATTGATACTCTTAATGAACGCTTAGCTGCTGAAGGACAAGCGATTGATGGAGCAGAACTGAGTAAGGGCCAACTCAAGACAAAAGGTAAGGTGAATACTTATTACAGTGTTGTCCTATAGATTATCAAAGAAATCTGGAATTTGATGAAGGACCCTGACTCCTTTGTTTTTTGCTATGAGCAAAACTTAACATAATTTAGGTGTGGGTCTAGGGCAATGAAGAGCCAGGGAGGTTGGATCCTCGATTCCACCCTGCTGTTGTCTCCATTTCATTGTGGATAAACACTTCTAGGTTTCACTTTCTTTCTGTGTAAGGCAAAGATCTGCTTTTTGATGCTATAGTTCTTCAGTTGTTTGATTGTCAATTCTCTGTCTCTACAGCTAGTCACAGTACCAGTCAGCTTTCTCAGAAACTAAAGACCACTTACAAGGCTTCTACCAGCAAGGTATGCAGGGCGCTGGCTCTTGAACCAGTCATGTGGTGTTTAAGGTGTGCAGATGTGTACTTTAATTTGCATATTTTCCAGTTGGAAATGTGTAATAGTAAAAGATGAATGTCTGATTTCTGAGGAAATTTAAGTTTTAAAATGAGTATCATATAAATGGCCACAGTACACAGATACTTAGACACTAAATTGCTCTAATAATCAATGAGATCAATATAATATGTATAAGTAAATGTATTGTTTTTAGAGTAAAAATATAATTTTTGGATTTGGAAAAGGCCGATAAGTATGAGGAAATAAAAATTTAGTACATTGTAGTTCATTATCTTTAAAAATTTTCTACATATGATAAGGAAGTAAAGATCTAACTCGGAGGGAAATAGAGACATTTGTGGAATTATGTTTTTTCTTCAAGTATCTTGTGCTGATCCTTTTAAAGTGGCAAGGATTTAATGGGAAGTCATCTAGGAGGAAGCAGTATTTTGAAGTAATTTTGTGTGCATCTCTCTACCTTGGAGTATTTCGAATATGTACCTAACCTTAGTGAATATTTATTCCTTTGGCTAAACCTGAGAGAAAGATTTGAAATTTACATGAGTCTGCTATGAATGCATAGATATTAACTTTATTTTTCTAGTTTGTTCTCTTGAGCCTAAAGTTATTTTGTATCATGGCTACAGCAAGATAAACTGCAGTAGGGCAAATTCAGTCTTCTTGCTATTTCTCCTTATTTGAAAGTCTTTAGTAAATGTTGCTTATTTTGATGCTTACAGTTGTATATATACAATGTGTGGTCTTAAAATTCCAAAACTTTCTAAATATTTCTGAAAAAGAAGAAGAAAAATAGAGTTATCCTTTACTGTGATTCTTACCATATAATAAAGATAAAGATGTATACAGTAACCCTTTGTTTTTAAAAAATGTATTAGCAAACATATTAGTCATTTTAGGACTAGCAACTCATCTGAATTTATAAGAAATTTATAAGCATTTTGCACATGGTGGGTACTCATCCTAAAAATGAAAAGATGATGCATCTGAAAATTGAAATACTTTGGTAACAGATTATATTCTGATTTGTACTACAGCATGGATTCTTAAAATTAAGCATGAATGCAACAAGAAAAATGCTATAGTATAAATTTATTACTTTCCCTCTTTCTGCCTCAGAGCCATGAAAAGCAAGTAGCATGTTTGATGAGATAGGATCACAGAAGTATATTGAGTAAACATAGGTTTTCCCCCTTCCTGAGTGCCTGATATATTTCTGATGTTTTGTTAGGAGGTAGGTAAAGTAAGGCAGCCTAACCTGTAAACTACTTTAGAGAAACTTGTGAAAATGTTTGCAAATGTTTTTATAAAATACTTTTCTTTGTGAAAAAAAGCTATTTCTGATTTTTAAAAAATGCTTTAGATTGTGTCTCAGTTGAAATAGGATGAGAGGTGTGAGCATCATTTAATTACTTCGTTCTGCTTCTTTTCTGTCTGAAATGTTCCTTCTAAGTATTCAGTCTTTTGTTGGACCTCTTTGTAATTGTGACTAAGTCAGTGTTTTTAAGAACAAAGAGTTAATAGATGATGCTCAAAGTGTAATGAACATTTTGGAAGCAACATGTGAGAATATATGTTAACAGTATTCATAAATAGCATATTGTCATTTTCCACAATAACATCAGAACTACAGCTGGATGCTCTTGGTAATGATCTTTCTGTCTTTACACTATGAATGGGGTAAGTGAAAAGTGTGACTGGTAATTTCTTATAATAGTAGTATTTATATTAGAAACAGTGAGTGACTTGGAAAATGAAATTTACTATAGCTTATTAGGGAGTAATGTTTTAAGTAGTTTTTAATTTCACTCTTTCCTAAAATGTTTAATATTATTTGACATCAGAGTGGCACTTTTTGTAAGCAAAAGCACTTTGTCATTTTGTGGAGCGATAATTTTGCTGAATTGAATAGGCTGAATAACTTTTAGAAAGAAAAGAAGATAATGAATGGTTTGAGGTTGATCAATTTCTTTTATGTTTTCTGTTAAATTGAATGTGCATCAAATAAATCTGTTTATATTACTGGTAAAAATGTCAGCTTCCATCACCGTTTGTTTTTAGTCTTTCACTGTATCAGGGACATAATTTGAATGCTCATACCCAAATTAATGTAACTAGATTGTGGTTTAATCCATTTGTGTAAGAATTAATTTAGGTGCTTTTTTTCCAGAGCTTTGCTAATTTAGTTTTTAAAATAAGCTGTATTATGCTTCTGATTTTTGTTTTTCACTTGGTTTAATGGTTTCATTCTTCCAGATAATCTACATTATTCTGATTTACTTAAAATTCAACTTTTTTAAAAATCCAAGAACAATGTAAAAACCAAGCTCTGAAGTAATCTTTGCGTTTAATAGTTTCTTACTCACTTTGTATTATTCCTTGTACGAGAAAATGAGAATTGTCAGTTGCGTATGTCATTATATGAGATAGTACCTTACTATGTGTATGCTTCATTGTCTGTATTGTTTTTATGTCTGTCTCCCATTGTACTGTGAGCTTTTGAAAGGCAAGGAGCCCATGTGTCACTTAGCTCTGTGTCTTCCATCTAACGCAATGGCCGGCTTCGAGCAAGTGCTCAATAAACAATCTTCTGCAAACCTGCTCTTCTGTTACGAGTGTCGTCTTTTGATTCCTCCCCCAGCATGGGCCTTTTGTTTTTTCTGTTAATATATTATCCATGTAGATTATAAAAAAAAGGAAAAAAGTGAAAGTTCTTCATTGAGCACAGTACAGTCATTAGGGTTAATGTTTTGGGGGTGTCCTGACTTGTTGTGTCTGGTGGGATGGCTAGTTCTTTTTTTTTTTTTTTATTGCTAAAGAATTTGGAAATTTTGTCTGATGATTTGAATTTGTGGAAGAGTGACTTGAAATGCCTGCCTGTGCCCTGCTCCAATAGTAAGACACTACTTACTTGTCAAACTGTGGAGTGGAGGAAGTCTTCTCAATCCTCTGGCAGGGCTTTTTTCTCTAGGACATCAAGCTGAATGAGCCTAGTGTTACCACACAGTGTGATTCAGTTCTGTTCATGCTGTTGTGTTCCTTTAGTGTTTACAATATTCTATTAAGTGGTTTTTTTCATGACTTTTGTTTTTTTACCTGTTTTAGAACAATTCATTTCAGTAAATGTTTAAAAGTCCTTCTTCCCTTGTTGGTTTTAGATTGTGTCTAGCTTTAAGACCACCACGTCTCGGGCTGTCTGCCAGCTTGTGAAGGAGTACATTGGCCACAGAGATGGCATCTGGGATGTCAGTGTTGCAAGGACACAGCCTGTGGTGCTTGGGACTGCATCTGCTGGTGAGTTGGACACTGTTCTGGGTGACTTACTGAAATGTGACTTTGCTGATAACTTATCAGAGTGCCTGTCTAGTTGTCAGTAAGCCAAGTTGTTCCTGGAAGGAAAAGTGTGACGGAGGAACCATTAAGACTAAAGCATTTGGACTGGGGATATAGCTCAGTGGCAGAATGCCTGCCTGGCAAATGTGAGGTCCTGAGTTTGATTCCTGGTAAAAAAACCAAAACAAAACACTAAAACATTTGCCTTGATGTAGGAGCGCTTACTTCTGCCCAGGCCTATGGTCTTGTGGGTGGAAATGTCACAGCTGCAGTAGATTCCAATTTCTGAGGAAGGAAATACTTCATTTTAACTTAATTGTGGAGATCATCATGCCTGGCTAGTAGCAGTAAGGGAGAGAGACTGATTCATGCGCCAGTGGAAAGTAGGTGCCTTGAGGCAAGGGGGATAAAGAATGCCAGATTCAGGAAGGCAAAAGGAAGAAGAGACTCACTCAACCAAAATGCAGTACCAGGAAGGTTTAGAAAGGGAAGCCGGACTGCTCCTGGATTGGTCATTCCTTGTACCCAAGGTCTGGCATAGACACCTTCTTAGGAGAGGATCACTTAGAAGAGGAGAGGGAGGGGAGGGAGTCGGCAGTTCAGTGGCAGCCTGGCCAGTGGAATAGGCTTTCGGTCATTACCCTTTCTCTGGGCAGAGGAACACAGGGAGAGAGATTCGTGCAAATCAGGGCAGAAAAACTGATAGCCAGGGAGAGTGGTTTATTAAAGGACATGAGTGAACCTTTGGGAGTTTGAAAATAATTGTGCCATTCTAATTAGGGACCTGAATTTGAGAGTTAAGAAGACTGTAGCCCAGGGACTATACAAGTGAGTAGTGTCTAGGAGCAGTGGGACTCTTGGGGAAAGAAGAAGCCAGATCAACCCAGAAATAATGACTTGCCCGTTTCATCCTCATATACCTGGAGTGTTGTGGTTACAGGGTATCTTGTGTATTGTTCATGCCTGCCAGTAGACACCTACAAGGGACCATTCAACACCCCCTGTTGGGGATTACTGAAAGCAGAAGCCCTGGGACTGCGTAGGAGAGTGATGCTTTGGGGAGAAAGACTGAAAAAGGACTGCAGGTGGAGAGGCAGTGTGGCCTGGGTCACAGGGCCTCTTGGGATGTACTAGGTGGAAAGCTGTAGAGGGAAAACAAGTAGGAAAGGAGTTGAGAGTGAGAGGGCAATGATAAAAGTTGATGGAGAATTGGGTTCTGGGTCAAGTACATCACACCCTTCCCTCCCCATGGTAACTGAGGTGGTTGGTTCTTGGGATAAGAACCATATAGTTAGCCACGGCTGGAGCCCTGCTAGGAGCCAGGAGGTGGGCTCAGGGAGCCATCAGGATCCACAAGCCTCGTTGTTCATAGGGAGACAATTAAACAAACCAAAAATGAGGGAAGGACCAGCCTGAAGACGTGCGATTGAATTCAGACTGCAATGTAAATGTATCCAGTGGACTCTTGGATTTTGTGCTTTTGCACCTGCATGAGGTTTTTTCTTGTTGTTTCTTCATTTTTTAATTTAATTTTTTTCTCTTCTCTTTATTTTTGTCTTTTAATCCCTTCCCCTTTCTATCTTTCTCTCCTTTTCTTTCTTACCCTCTTGTCTTCCCTCCTTTTGTTTCTTTCTTTCATCTGGTATCTTATCTATCTATCTAGGAGAGTAATAATTAACCAGTGCTTTAAATAGTACCTTTCATGGACATATCAGAGTAAGCCTCACCAAAATTGTGCATAGAGAATCTAAACATAATCTATCAATAAATTAATGTTACAACTATCTCACAGCTTCTTTCAATTTAGTTACATGTCCCTCCTTTTGCATCTGTCCTCCAGCTCCCACAAATATTTTTTGTAACCCCTTCAACCTTAGCCCTTTATTCACATAATTCCAACAGAATCTGAACTTTTTTTTTCCACCAATTGAGAGTTCTCTTCTCATTTTCCTCTCCTTTGTTCCTTTTCCTCTCCCTCCATATCCCA
>RJWT010032037.1:0-14220 GCA_004365215.1 Cuniculus paca | reverse complement strand
TTCTTTGCCGCCTAAAACAAGCCGCCATTAGGGATAAGGTCATTATAAAGCAAGCACTCCTGGCTCAAGCACAAGGAGAGAACCCCCAAACATGGCTCGCCATGCTATAACAGCACAGATGTGGAGCAAAGCATCGCAGGGGGTCTACACTGTTGGCCACGGGTAGACCTCGGCTCCCATATGAATGAGCATGCTGGTTGATCGCCACATGACCAGCCCCTCCAAAGCGATCAGATAAGATGGCGGAGAATAAGCTGTAGTGCACCAGCTTATAACCCACGAGGGCATATCATCCCTGGGAGCTCTGTGCTAATCATATAAGAAAGGGGGAGATGTTGGGCGCAGGCGCACAACATACTATGCAGTGCTGAGTCCCTTAAGAGTCTTGGCAGCCCCTGATTGGCTGAGCTCTTGGGCAAGCAGGCAATAGATGATTGGCTCCCTATGCCGAGGTGTCCTTACCTGATTGGGCAAGCTTACTATATATGTGACAATAAACCAGCCTCGCGGAGGCTCTCGGGGGCTCGCCCCCTGAAAGGCTCCCGTGTCTGCGTGTGTCTTCACTCTGCACCGGTCATGGAGAGGGAAGAGAGAGACTTCAACAAAGAAGAAGGTGGTGGTAGCATCACTTTCTCCCTAAGCCTGGACTCACTATGTGGGAGGGGTAGCTCTCATCTGGAGACACACTATGACTACTAGCTACCCGAGATGACTCCATGGAGAAAGGCACTAGTGGAATGGAGTGGTGGACCCAGCAGACTGCAGTGGCTGGTGAGTTATTTGGGTTCAGACATCTCCAGGGAGAGGGTGATTGACTGATAGCCATCTTGGAGAGGGGCCAACTGAGCTTGGAACACAGAACAGCTGTGGAATGCCCCATCTAGAGGCTCCAATGTAAGTTTGCTACATTCAAGTTGGCAGGAGATCAGGGAACCAAGTTCAAACTGGCAAGGAGATACACAGAGTGTTGTAGGCTGAACATATTGGATTCCACCAGTACAGCTAGAAACCAGCCTAAACTTCAGTATAACTAAAGGCACAGGCTTGTTGGCATTATCCATATCCTGCTGTAAAGGTACAACTAACTTGCTTGGATTAATCAACTCAGATCTAGACTCTGTACATGTTGTCTACCACTGACAATAGAGACATCCCTTGAAGGGGATTATATTTTTTTCTTATTTTCTTTCTTTTCTTTTGTTTTCTTTTTTCTTTTTTGTTCTTAATTTTATATGAATATGAGCATGGTTCTAGTTTTGTTGTTGTTATCATTGTTGTTCTGTTCCAGTTTTTATTTCTTCCTTCTCTCTTTCCCTGATGTCTTCTTCACCAGTTTCCTAAAGTTGGATCATCTTCCTTTGTTCTCTATCCTGGCTTCTAATCACTTCTTTTATTTCTCTTTTTTTTTTAACCCTAGCTCCTTTTAAAATGTCTCATCTGAGGGCAAAATTGCCATATTGGGCACTTGTTTATTGTATACAATTTCCTGGTTTAATTTAGATTTTGTTATATAACCACAAATCTAGTTCATATGGTTAAGGATGGCAAATTGTTACCACAGTGTCATTTTCTAGCTTGTGTTTGATGTTACTGTTATTGCTGATTGTACCTCTTTAGCCAAGGTGACATAACTGCTCTGATCAGTTGTTTTTCCTGGTAATCCAAGACTCAGATTGCATAACGTCATAAACAATACTATAAGCTAGTGTCAAAGAACCAGAGGTTGGACAAAGTAGGCTGCAACTTATTACCAATAAATTGAAGAGATAGTATTTTGTGACAGTCTCAAAATCCAATAGCCAGCTACACCTAGAAGACATCACTAAGAAGTAGTTAATTCCTAACGGTTCTCAACACAAGCATAATAGCTATCTGCCATAAGTAACTTAAAATCATCAACCCAGCTGGGCATAGTGGTACACTCCTGTAATCCCAGCACTCAGTAGGCTGAGGCAGGAGAATCATTACAAGTACAAGAGTAGACTGAGTTACAAAGTGAGCCCAAGGCCATCCTGAACTGCATAGCAACACCCTGTCTCAAAAAGATAAAATAAAATAAAATAAAATAAAATAATCAATCCATGAATTAAACTAAAAAAATTAGAAAATCAGGAAACACTTCAATAAGATGCAGCCCCAGACTTCCAGATCATCAATGACAAATCCAGGGGGCAATGAGGTAGTACAGTTCAAAAACCACCCACTTGAACTCTCTGAAGTGGTAGTGGTGGAAGTAACAAAGCAGATGAATGAGGCTCTAGCAAAAAATCCAATCAGAAATAATTTCAAAGATAATTGCAGAGATGGCAACCATAATGAAAGACATTTATAGTGACTCTAGAGCAGATACAGATAAAATGGAAGAGGAGCTTAGGAAAATGACAGAAGCCATGAACACCCAACATAGGGAAAGAAACAGAATTCGTGAATCAGATTCAAATAGATATCCACACTCTAAAAATTCCTTTGCAAGTATATGCAACAAAATGACCCAATGAGAGTATAAAATACTAGATATAGAAGACATGACTGTGGTTAGAGATCATGAAAAGAATGATTTCTTAAAAATAACAAAGGAACGTGAGAAATCAATCCAGCTGTTGCCAGATGATGCAAAGAATAGCATAAGATTGATCAGAATCAAAGAAAAAGCAGGAGATAGTGAAAATGATATTAAAAAAAAAAAGACACTTCCACAGAAGTATTAGCAGAAAACCCCCCAAGCATGGAAAAAGAATTTAACATACAGATAAGTGTGACATAGAAAACTTTAATTACCCATGATAAAAATAAACAAAGACAGACTACACCAAGATGTACAATAATCAACACAAGAATAGAATAATAAAAGCTGTTAGAAAAAAGTAAAGCCAATCAGAATCACAGCAGACCTTTCAGCACAAACCCTCAAATCAAAGATAGACTGAAGTATTTCAAGTCCTAAAATAAAACAACCTCTAATCCAGATTGTTGTACCCCACAAAACTATCTTTCAAAATTGATGGAGATATAAGACACTTCAGTGACAAAGAATGCCTGAGGAAATTCATTATCACCAAACCAGAACTCCAGAATGTTCTGAAGATGATTCTAGAAACAGATAATGAGGATTTCAACTCCATGAACCCCAACAGAAATAATCCACCAGGCAAGGCAAATAATTAAACAGAGGTGGAATAAAAGGGACAAATAACAGGAAAATAACATGACAAGTATAAGTCAATACATATCAGTTATAACCATGGATATTTATGGTTTTAATTCATCAACTAATGATTGATATCTCTAAGAGAGACAACTGTATCTGAAATCATTTAGAAAAATAGTAATACGCCAATAGAGATAGATACTTCAAGTTCATTAACAGAATGATGGATAATAAACATACAAAAGTGTTTTCTATCTGTTCAGTTATTAGAGAAAGACAGTTTAAACAATGTTAGGCTGTATGTTACCACATATTGTTCTACCTTAATAAAATTATACTCAGCAGAAAAGTTTCATTATTCTTTTCCTCTTATGGTAGAAACAGAAATCGTCACAGCTTTTCTTAAAATAATTTGGCAGCACCTAGCTTTTTGAATCTATATATTTCTACTCAGTAATTTTAAATTGTAATCAGTTATTTTAAAAGATTTTTGTAAAGGATAAAAGTATAATTACTATGAAAAATTACCTGATTACCATTTAAAATGGAGAAAATGATTTAACCCCAAATAAGTATATTATTTTGTGTGCAATTATAAAATAGTTCATAAAATTATGAAAACATTGTTATAGGAGAGTACTTACTGGATGGAAACCTTTTATGACCACCTAATATAAATGAACACTTGAAAACAGTATGTCAACAGTACTCTGTATACAAATGATTCAAGATGGCAGAGTTAGCCCATGAGCTAATCACCTCAACCTCTTGAAGTCTCTTCAAATTGCAATAAATAATTAAGAGAATTGAGCCAGTGATCAAAAACTTTAATTACATTAATGGAAGGACTATAGGTAGAAGAGGACTCTGGTGAAGCACAATACAGAAACATGGCACATGTCATGTGCTTGGACGGGGCTGTGGGAGAAAGATGGAGTAGTTTACTAAGAGGCCTCAAATCAGGAGTGGAAGGGAGAAGAGATTCTGAATAAGAAATCAGTCTTACAATGAAGGTAATAAAAATGTCTGTATATGGTGTAAACAATTTCTGAATTTTCTCCCATCTCCACTTAGTCATTGGCCCATAACCAAGCATTTTCTCCTAACTATAAGTTAGAAATTTCTGTTGTAAAAATTAAATAAATAATAAAGGATTTATTTTAGCAACCAGGAATAAATTGCTACAACCACTGGTGTGTGGAAATGCCACAAATAGTCCTCAAGTCACCATTTCCTCCAAAGACTGGCAGGCTTCAAGTCTCAATAGATACTATTATGGTCACTTTTCTGTCTTCTCACACTTAGATTACATTAAAAACATTAAAAAGATCAGGAATAATTAGACATTTGAAAAAAGTTTCCAACATGACTGAAAAGATTATTAAGTGTCCATTATTATTTGTAAGCCAGAAAAAGATTTTAAAACTTATAACCAATATTTTCAGAAAAAAAAATCAAGAAATAATTCACCAATTCAGCAATATCACAGTGAACTAATAATGAACAATTTGAGAAAAAGAATGATTTGGAAAGTTTATGTACAGTTTGTCTCCAAATGTAAATGGAAAATGACAGAAATCGTGCTATGAATTTTGTTTTCACAAGTTCAGTCTCAAGGCTAACAAGGGATTCATTTATAGCTCCAATGAGAGTATTTGGTTCTCTCTTTGCATCTCAAGATTAGATTTTAAGGCCAAACTTGTCATTCTTATCTGTATATCTCCAATGTGGTAAATATTGTCCAATCCAACCCGAAGTCCATTTATTCTATATTTTTATTGTACAACAGCTCTAGAGTCTCCAAATATTTCCCTTTGATAGACACTTGATTTCCTAAGGACTTGCCTTGTATATACAGTGCTTTGATATAGAGAAAGCAGAAAACTAAAATACAGAAAAACATGGTCATTAAAATTATTCTGCAATGAATAATAATTAGACAATGTGACAGTATTGTTGAATGAAAGTGAAAATCTCTCTTCTTCCATAGCAGGAGAATGGCTGCTAAACACAGAACCAGTCAGAACAGCTAGAGAACACATTTCCCAGCCTTACTTATAACTTGGCATAGCTATGTACCTAATTTCTCATTACAGACCTGGAGTGGAAATGTTTTCACCTTCCAATTTGGGCTCTATGTTTCTGGGTAAATTTTTCTGTATTTCACACTTAGAGTATGTCATTTTTTTTATGCTTTTGTTCTTTATTATAGAAGATGTTCTTCTCTTTCCTGGCACATAAATTGTACCTCTCTCAAATTTTTAATTGACAAGATAGGTTTTTCTCCATTATCATCATTCTTTTATCATTTCAATAGAAAGCTATAGGTGTGAAGCACTGAAAAGCAGATTTACCTTTAGCTTTCTATCCAGAGTACCAGGGAGATACCTCATACACATGGAAGAAATAATTATGAATTTCAACTATAATAGTTATTTTTAAAGAATACATATTTAAATATGACTTATTAAATTAATTTGCAATCATATTCTAAAGAATATAGAGTTTAAGTCCATGTAGTATATTTATATGTATATATATCTATAGGTGTGCATACATGGACATATAATTATATCATCTGAAGGAAAGCAAATAAAATTCAAACTGTATAAAAATTATAGGTGAGTTTTATTTTTTCCTGTGTATATGTCTTCATTTTCTAAGATATTCTCTATTGGTTTGCATTATGATTTGTGTCTGGATGACTTCCCAAAGCATCATGTGGTCATGGGGGTTGGGCTTGAGGGGGGTAGCTGAACCTAGAGTTTGTGATCGCTCCACAGTCCAGTGCTGGGATTTAGAATGTGACTGCCATAGGGCAGTAGCCTGCATACAATGTAAAGGAAAGAAAGAGGCTTGTTCCCTCTCTCTTTCTCTCTCTCCCTCTTATTGCTTTTGCTGTCTTCCAACAACATGAAGGCTTGTTCTCTCTGCCATGACAATTACGGACTGAAACCTCTACAAACTGTGAGTTAAATAAACTTCTCTTAAGTTTTGAGCATTGGGTGTTTTGTCTCAGCAATAAGAAAAGTAAGACAGTATTGATGTAAACTGAAAAAAGCAGTACTTTGAATTTACTGGCCTGTGTGTGTGGTACTTAAGAAAAACATTTGGAAGCGTCAACATCCACAGATTTACTTATCTTTGAAAAAAATCTAGTTTTAACAAAAGATAAAATAAAAACCAATTTATTTTAGACTAGTTCTCTTTGACTGATTAACATCCTTTTAAAAATTAGAACTCTTTTTGTATTCAGGTAATTTCATGAGTACTTCAAACATCAAAGCTGAAAAAGAAAAATAAATCAGAGAAAAGAAAAACTATACTTTGTACAGACATACTTAAAATAATGTCAATTTTATTGAACTTGAACCCGAAAATCACTTATATTACTTTAAACTACACTTACATTTTTCTTGTTCATTAATCTCCAAACTCTTACAAACATATCATATTAATTTGCTTTTTTCTTACATAGTTCATATTGGTGAAATGTAGGCTTGTCAGTGTTAGGCAAATTTAACCAACCAAGCAAAGTCACTAAACCTTGAAGAACAAATTACAATGAACAATGTGCTAATCGGGAGTAATGGTTGAGTCACACACCTTGCTTAGTGAGAAGAGTCAATTAAAACATCTAAATATAGAAACCAGAACATAAAACCAGAAGCAAGTAACCCATGTAATGAAGGACACGAGACTGAAAAAGATGAAGCTACTTAGAAATGAAGAGGGGCAACTATGGAAAGATATATTATTCAATCACTATTTACTTGGCCTCCCCACTGAATACACTGTTCTAGTCTTGAAAATGTGAACTTGTTCATTTGTTTTCACAACTCCATGTGACGACATGTACATTTCCCAGGAAAATTCTCGGATACCTATGAGGTGGGCAGGGACTGTGTTTCCTTGTTTTCAGTGCCTTGTCCATTCCCCAAGACTTCACCACCACTGTGGTTTAAGCCCACAAAGGAGCTTACTCCCTTTAACTGCTTTGTCCTATATCCACACACAAAGCCAGCTTTGAACATTAGCAGCTAAGCTTCTCAGAAAGATTTGGTCTGCAAATCATTTTATTCGAAATTGCCCTAGTCTGATAACTAACTACCAGGATACAGAACACAACCTGGATTTTCCAGTCATGCTCTCTTCTGCCTAGTTCTTTAGTATGTGGCCAGTATTTCAGTTATCCCTGCTGAATGGGTAAACCACGTTTTACTGTTGCGATACACATTCCTATCCTGTTCTATTTCCATGGTGTCTGTCTGCTGCCTCAGTTTATAGATCAGTCCTGATTAAACACCTGGAATATCTAAAAGTGTATCTTAAGTATGTGCTTACCCAATTCATTCAGTATTCACCTATTGTTTTTGCTTTATTTTTTTCCAGAATATTTGACCCCCTTATCTTACATGTCAACTGTGGAACACAGCTCAAGCTTTTACTGAATTGGTAATCATACTTCATTGGGACCTGATTCTGCTTTTCACTCAGAATCTTTAGTATTCCTCATTTCTCTCCTACATGAGCCTATTTTAAAAGACTGGCTTCAAGAATTCACAGTTGTGAGTTAAAAATGACCTGTGTACAAATTAGGCCACTCTGCCTTGTCTTCTTTCAATAGGAAACAATCTGATATTTTCCTAAATTATTCTTTGCTTTGTATGAAGTAAGCATCATAATAAATCAGAAAGGGTGATTATCCAGAAATTTTCATATAGAATTACATTCAGTTCCTTGTCATGAATCTCCTGTTGGATATGGCAATATTCCAGAATATGCTTTATTTAGAACATGTTGCCTTGTTAATGGCTTTCCACTATTCTCTTGATGATGACCTATTGCTTAAAAGGATGCAGTCTCATTTGTATCCGTGCACATCCCTTGAAAATTATTTTAAATACACCTTCATTTAAGAGTTATTATTTATAACACTGCCTTCACGAGGTTGTACTCATATGCCAAGAATTTCTTACTCACTCTCCTGAGATCATAGAATAAGAGATCTTCATACACTCCTAAATCTCGTATCTCTTCAACAACCTGAAAACTTTTTCCACATTTCATATCACCTCTTTTTCAAGTTTATAACATAAGCTCCTTTTGTACTTTTAGTCAAAATCTACTTAGTTTAACTAGATATGATATTGACAATTACAGTATTTTTCAGTTTGAAATGATATGAAATAACTTTAAAACTTGTTGAAAACCATTTCCATTCTTTGAATCTTCATGGAATTCCCAACCATTTCATGCAACAGATTTTCAGAAGTAACACTCTGACTTCCAAGGTTTGTCATGAAAATCCACAAAGCTCTTGCTTTCTTCACTGAAGCACTTGGTTTCAGAGCACAGAACTACCATGTTGGAAGTCTGGTTATCCTGATGCCATCGTGTAAGACAGGATTCATACAGCTGCTGTCACTGACGGTGCAGCTGAGACTATTTCTGCCACCCAGCCTGGTATCACGTCTATTTGTAAAGAAGCTTTCTTGGAAATGGCTCTTTTCTTCCCAGTTGGTTTATAACCTAGCCAGTAGGCTATCATCTTCCCTTTTTCTGGACACTTTGCCTTTATGCAGTTTAGAATAGAGTTTCATTTTTAGGAAGCCATATTGTCAGTTAACTAGATGAGGCATCAACTCAAAGTCCTGAGGCATTTTATAACTTCTGTCAACTTTACTTTTACACCATTTAATCCCTTATTAGTTGCAATTCACTATTACATCCTGTTGAACTATTTTCAAATTCTGACACTTTTATAAAATATATCTGACAAGTTAAAGTCTCAGTGTTATCTACACATTAAAATAATATAAAGATTTTTATCTCTTTGATAGTTCTCTGCTGTTCACACTTACTCATAGATTCTCTATCTTACTTATGTAAGAAAAAAATCTGAGTACTAGCATAAGCATTAATTGAACCAATGGATAGGCAAGTAGTGGAAATCTGTAGCTGATACTCTCTCTTACAATATTTAATTTCTTTTTGAAGCCACATGATGAAAAATGGATTATTACAGAGAAACTGAGCCTTGAAGATTTTAATGAGTGCTATGAGGTTGTAACTTAAATGCAGTATGTCTTCCTCTCAATCTCTACCTTTTTGCTTGTACTGTAGCACAAGAAGATAATAGTGATGACTATGCACAAAATCTCAGTCAATAAATCAAGACTCCACAAATGTAATTGACTTATGTGCTCTCTGGAAGTTGGCTGAACATTTTCTCTTGAAAACTGCTAAGAAGGCTGAGAACAAAAGTTATTTTCAGTCATGACAACAAAGCTAAACACATTTGATATAAATAACTCAGAAGGACTTGCTCAAGGAAAATATATTTGACAAGGAAAATAACTCATCCTAGAAGAATAATGTGCTACTTAATTATGAAAGAATGACTTTGAACAGATATAAGGATAAGAAATAATACAAAACCAACTGAAATCCTGATGGTGATATTCTGCAATGTCTGGTGATATAGAAATGTTACCCAGGCCATGAATACTTGTTGACTCCTAGAATTAAGACATAAAACTATGAAGTATTAAAAGTCTTTATGCTTTGCTTGCTTGTTATTTTCCATCATCAATGCTGCTTAATTGTATTCCTACTCACATGATCATCTAGATAGAAAGACCTCATTCTTATTTTTATATACAGGTATAAATGTAAATTTATATATCTCATCTTATTTTATACCTATATTTATTTTTATCTTATTTAATTCTGTTTGCTAAATTACTTAAATACATGACCATCTTTCCAACTTCTCTTCCCCAGGATTTGATTGGGCCTGCATTATCTATCTGTTCTTCAAAAGCCATAATCTCAAATTGTCTTGCTACTGGTTTCTGTCACTCTGATCCAGGTTACAACCCTCAAGAGAATTTTTACAATAAAAAAATCTTAACATCCATCATAGTATTTGTTGAAACAGTGTAGACTTTATCAGGGCAGGATGTGCTGGTATAAAAGTGAACAAGGCTCAGTCTCAATCTTCAAAAACTTAATAGTCTTGTGCTTATTTAGAAGACAGCATTATTACAATTTAATAGCTAATAATGTGAAAAAGGTTACGATGTGATATGTTCCAGGTCCACACCATGAACGTATTCATCATGTATCACAAACTTTTACTAAAAAAATAAAAACTGTAGTTTCCATGGTTAAAACAGTGAGCAGGGTAAGAACTAGTATAGGATGCCAGAGAAATACAGGAGTGGAATAGGATCTATCCTTGGGAGAGTTGCCCACTATAAACTGTAAATGATGCTCTCATCCCAACTTTAACCTACAGGATACAGTCCAGATTCCTTAATAGTGTTTACATTTATTTTCATGGATAAGTTGTAGCTTGTCAAAACTGTATTTGAGATCTAGTTCAAGTCCATAAAAAATAGTGCTTTTTTATATTCTTCTACTAGCAGTGATTTAAACTAAAGGCATCAATTCCACTGAAAGCCACATTCAGCTATTTCATTTAATTTTTTTAACTTCTCAATTTTGATTGCTAGAGGTAAAGTCTTAGGTCAGTCTCACAATTTTAAAAGTGACAGTGTGAAGTTTATACTTTGCTTAACTCATTCTCCCAAGGTGAATGATCTGAGTGTAGTTCAATTTATTGTAGGTGGCATTTACGGATGAGACCTTTAATGTCCCCAAGACAGGGAAGTACATCTATTTTTAAAGGGTCTATGGCATTCCTTTTCATTCTAAATTTCCCCCTAGGTCTTCATTAATCCATTTTTCACATTGGAATTGTCTTTGTGCTCCTATCTGACAATTTTGTCATAAAGTAAAGTAAATCTCTTCACTGGTTAAAAATGAAAACTAATGACATTGTGGAAGAGATCCTTGGGAAGAAAGGTTGTTTTGATCACATCTCCAACAAAACTGAAGTTCACAGCAGTAGTGCAAAAAGCACACAGACTGGAAGCACAAGTTTTTCACCTCTTTCTGTTGGCATTGTGACTAACACACTCTCCACTTTTAGTAAAATTTTGCTTACTCCACTGAAAAACATGGAAATAATAATGCAGCACCACTCTGACATCATGCAGCTTTCTTGAAAGTCTAAATTCTGATAGATTATCATATTATTTCCAACATAAAATATACTATAATACATGAGAAAATACCTAAATTCTACCTTTATTGGCTTAATCCTTCTGTGAGTAGGTGATTTTTTTTCCAAATCTATTTCCAAATAAAAGTAATGTTGCTGTATGTTTCCTTTGGTTGGAATTGTCATCATTTGCTCTGAGCTTACCTGAAAGAGTTGAAGGTGTAATGGTACAGGGTGAGAAGCTAATAGGAAGTTATCAATCTGAAAAGCGCTAACTGAGCAAATCTCTGTAGCATGGATACTGCCTTCAAAGTGTCCCTGAACATATCATCAAAATATGAAGCACTTTTGTTACTTGTGTAGATTGTATATAAATGGCTGGTTTCAAGTGGTATGTTACTTATTCTGAAGCTCATTCCCTATCTTGTACGATGAATGCTAAAATCAAAGATGGCATTACACATGCACCAGCTAACAGTATTTTGTACAAGATAGACACCCAATCAAGTTTGTCTTTTGTTTGTTTATCATTTTCTTTTGTCTGCTTGCTGAGAAAAATGGTATTTATTGTTTTGTCTACCACCTCAATCTATGCCAAAAGCATGCATTTCAGACACCATTCGCACCTACTTGTTCAAGTATATATTCACATGTATTAGTCATATAACTTTCTTTTAATTTATAAGAACAACTTGCTTCTATCTTCCCTGCTGCTTTTTTTCTTCCCATTTTTGTTGTGATTGCTTTGCTTCAGGCCAGCCTTGGGCTTATCTCTGTCACATATTTAATTCCCACATTGGCATTATATACATAACGCCAACTGATTGTTAAAATCTAGGTAGCCATTCTACCAAGCATCAGAATTCAACATGCTGAAGCATTCTGTTAATGCAATGAATATATATTATATTTTTGTTGAAAAAATGCTGGGATGAAAAATTAAGTAATGAATATTAAAATATTCATATATGTTTAACTAATTGAAAATACAGGAAGATGATTAACACCCTGATTGTCAGCCTATGCGTGTCCAACTTACCAAGGGTAACAAACTTCTTCAGATTATATCTTTGGTAGTGCCAATAAGAATATGACATAAAGATACCTGGCTACCTACTTTCACTTGTCATGGTCAATGTGTCTCAGAGTTGTTATGATCTTTTGGGCTTGGGGCAATGCCTGGGAGAATACAGGCAGCAGAATGTTCTCTGTTTTAGGGGAACATTAGACTTAACTCATCCTCCAGTTTGTTCTTCTTCCAATAGAATGCTTTTGAAACCCAGATGGATTGGGAGATTGACAGCTTAGTCTAACTTTTTTTCAACCTCCTTTTAGCTTTATCAATCTCTGGCTTATGATTATATATTTTTTGACTCTTCACCTATTTTATTTCTAATTTTGTATTCCCTCATATCAAACCTTATCCTTTCATTTTGCCACTGTTCATTATCTAGGTTTAACAGTCTTCCTTGCATCTTGTGTTAGCATCACTATCTTGATCAGTTTCTCTACATTTTATCCCATTGACTCTGGATATGGTCTCATCTGCCTAGTGAGAGCCCCAAGTATACTTCAAAGGGTGCTTCAAAGTTGCCTTATTCACGGCAGTTTTGGGTTAGTTTCACTACGAGATATTTGATTTAAATAAACTTAATTCACTATGATAATACAATTCAAGGATATTGAAAAATTGCCCGTGTGGAATTTATCTGACAAATTATTTTCAATGGCACTTAGTTTAAATATAAATGTGAATGTTCATGTAAATATCTAATTACTTGTCAATTATTCATTGCAGATGTTTTTATGTTATCTTTTGTTTTTATTAAAATATGTTTGTTTGTTCTTATGTCCCTCAAATATGTTGGTTGTCATTCAACACACAAACATATTTTCCGTATCCAGCACCCACAGAGCACTGACCTTGGTGCTAGTCTTTGTAGTACTCTGGTGGTTAAAGGTTAAATATATTACAGCTCCAGTGATTTTTTTTTTCTTTTCTGGAAAATTATAGAGGCGGTGAGTGTTAAAGATTGTTGCATTTGATGCAATTATATAAAATTGAAAGTTATTCTTCTTTACCTCTTTTCCATAAAAACACACATCATTTAAGATTTGTTTGAAGCATTAGAATGTAAGGTGCATTTGGTTTGTATTCGTCATCATTTAAAAATGTAGATAAAAAGATTTTATATTGGATGATTTAAAAGAGGTTAATATATTTTTTCTCAAATTTACTGACTTTTCCCTCTCTTATTCACAAAACAGGCTACTCCATTTTGAGAGTATAGAGTCTGTTTTTTATGTATTCTAAAGAAAGGGGTCTGCTGAGGGGTAAAAAGAACAGTTCTAAGGGCTGGGGATCTAGCTCAGCGGTCTAAGCGCCTGCCCGGCAAGCACAAGGTCGTGAGTTCAATCCCCTGTGCCAGAAAAAAAACAAAACAAAACAAAACAAAAAAAAACAGTTCTGTGATTCAGTGTTGAGCTGAGCTTCTTCCACTTGGTTAGTAGTAGAAGGTTGCTGTGGCCACAGCATTGTATGAGCACAAACTCAACCTCACTTTGCTGGCTCTGTATTATGCTTTGATTCCCCATGCAGTTCTTTTTCTTTCTTTTTAAATTTATTTTAGCCATACAACATCTGCTGTTGAGTTTTTTAAAAAAAATGGAAAAATTGAGATTGTACATCTTGGATTTAGATACCTGCAGCTCCGTGATGTGATACCACAATGTCTAGGCCAATATACAACTAGCTTGTATTTGTACACTTAAAAAACAAAACCAAGGCCCTGGGGATTTAGCTCAGTGGCCTAAGTGCCTGCCTCGCAAGCACGAGGTCATGAGTTCAATTCCAAGTGCCTCAACAAAAAAAAAAAAGAATCAAAAAAACAAAACCAAGAAGAAATATATGTTTCCATATTGCAAAAGAATTGCAATTATAAAAATTGAATTAAATTGTCACTTAAAATCATCTCTGAATTTCATAAAGCAAGGAAAATGT
>RJWT010032036.1:0-14218 GCA_004365215.1 Cuniculus paca | reverse complement strand
TAGCAGGGAGAAACTGAAGAGAAACGGGACTTCTCCTGCAGACAAGAACCCTCAACACGGATTCTACTCCTTTCGTCCGTGGGCCGGTGGACAATGCTAAAAGCTACAACTCCAGCTGGGCGTGGTGGCACACAGCCATAATCCCAGCACTTTGGAAGGGTGAGGCAGGAGAAGTTCCGCCTGGCCAATTCAATGAAACCCTGTATCAAATTAAAAAATAAAAAGGGCTGGGGATGCAGCTCAGTGCAGAAGCCCTGGGTTCAGACTCCAGTGCCTGGGGTGGGGGCGGGGGCAGCTGTGAAACACACACACGCAATCCCACTTTCAGAGTGCTTCCCGAACGGCGTATTACAGGACACTCCATGAGACACTGGCCCGCAGCCAGCGAAAACAAAAGGTCACCTCCAAGATGTTTTGGAAACACGGTACTAAGTTACACACGACTAATACACTTACATTTCATCCCTGTGTAAGACTTCCGAACCTTAACCCGCTAACGTGTAGTGTAAACTGCTGATAAAAGAGTTACCAGTGATAGCAGGTAACTTCCTAAACGTATCTGGACTGTTTGTGCAGGGAGGGGACCTCACTGGACAGAGACCGTCTGACTTGGGGCGTTCCTGGCCCACACTCTTTCTCACCTTTGCTTGCCAGGCTAGGCTGAGACGCCACTCCAGCTGTCACAGACCCCAAAAGTCGTGTGTGTTAACTGCATGTGTCACCAGTGCCATGGTTTGAATAGGGTCTGCCCCCTCCAAAACCTGGACTGAAATTTAATCCCTACTCCGGGATATGGGGAGGCAGGGCGAGAAGGGAGCTTTGAGACGCACTTGGGGCTCTGCCCTCCCAAGGGTTATTCCATTTGTGCAGTGGATGAGTGGCCAGGCTGTCTGCAGAGGACCCTGCCAAGCAAGGTGGCCACCCCCAGACACACCCCTCAGCCCTGGACCAAACTCTGCGCCAAAGTGAACCTCTCTTCTTTGTGATGGAGCCAATCTGCGGTATGAGCTCATCGCCAACAGAAAGCAGGGACACCCAGGCACCTGTACGGGAAACTGTGGGACCTGGCACCTCTTCGCTAACACCCTGGGGAGCCCCTGCTCCCCATCACAGTGAGTCAATTCCAGCTCTGACAACTGCTGGCAGATGCGAGCACAACTCCACCCCCCTTTGCTTTCCCTTCATGGTCCTAACTGCAAGACACTGAAGAGAGACGTCTTTCATGCTGTATTCCTTGTTCCACTTGGGAATAAAAATAAACTGGTAATTATAATGCTTATAATAAGAAAAATGTTAAGATTGTGTTACCCAAAAACTAAAATTATTCTCTGGTTTTATTCTAAAAGGGTCCAGTACTAGGCTTTGTGTTTTCAGAGAACCATTTGGAATTCTCTATGAATTAAGAATCTTCAAACTGGGTGTGGTAGTGCACACCTGTGATCCTAGCACTCAGGAGGCTGAGGCAAGAGGATCACTGTGAGTTCGAGGCCAGTTGGGCTATATGGTGAGTCTAAGGCCAGCCTGGATTACATAGCAAGACTCTGTCTCAAAAAAACCAAAAAGAAAAAAAAAAATCTTCACCAAAAAACATTTTCATTTCCTGATATTATTCTTTTTAAATTATCTCATGTTTGACATCATTTTGTTCAAGCAACATCATTTAACATATAAAGGTGAACATATCTTACTTGTTTTGAAACATTTAAGTATGTGTTACATATTGACGTACTACATAGATGATGTAGTTCAATGTCTTACAGCATATATGTGCATCTAACAAACACAAACATACATTAATTATTTTTCTTCCTCCAAGTGTACCTATTATGGGCTCAAGAAAGTTTTTGTTCCTAGGTTATCCTGGGAACCTACATACCATTTGTTGTACTGTTTACCTGGAAAATATTCAACTAGACAGGCTTTTAGAATCATCAATTTTAGGCTGGGTACTTCCTGCATTCTATATTATTAGATCAAACACCTTTTACACATATACATGCAAAAGCCAGGGCACTAAGTGGACTGAATGGTTTCCTCCACTAGAAAAGACAAAAGGATATTTAAATAAATTCTTTGTCGATTAGCCTAAATCACAGTGCATAATATTAAGGAACTGAATCATATTTTTCTGAAAATGGTTCTAGGACTTGTTAGCAACTATTTAAAGATTCACTAAGGAAACAGGTCCTGGCATCACCTTATTTAAATGAGTGCTGGTGTCTCAATTAAAATGGGACAAAGATAAAAAACATGGAATAAAGCCTCATTATAAACTTCCAGGGTTTCAGGATGAATGGTGCTTTATTTATGATTAAGACAAATATGAGGGCCAGGAAGTATCCATTCCTAGCACTGCTCCCTCTCTGAACACGGCTCCTTGCTCTTCTTTGAGAGTGTAACAGACTGACTATCTGGGCTCCCTGCACCCCACCCCCATTCACTCACTGAAATCCTAACCCCAAACTGAGGACAGGGCAGGCAGACCTCTGGGAGATAATCAGGTCAGGAGGGTGGAGCCCCTGTGGATGAGATTAGTGTCCTCTGACAGGGATCCCAGAGGACAGCCTTGTCCCCTCCTGCAGGTGAAGAGACAAGAACTTGGCAGCACATGACCCAGGAGAACCTGCCCACGCAAGCAGTCTGGTCCGGGACATCCAGTCTCTGGAACAGGAGAAATAACTTGCTGCTGTTTATCAGCACCTGTCACTGCTACTTCTTACAGCACCCAGAACTAAGAAGGAGCTGCCGCTGCCCTATGCTACATTTGGGTGGTGCTGACCACAGCTCCTGACTCCAAGGTGAGTGTATGCGCCAGGCTTTGCTAATGCCAGTGCCTCACTCCTGCCTCCGCTTCTGTATGTGGTGGGACGCAGGACCCCGATGGGCCAGCAAAAGGCAGAACATTTCCTGCAGCTCCTGGGAAAGAGGAGCACTCCTCCCAGAGACATTCGCTAGACCTGCAGAAGGTAAGTCCTGGGTTGTGAGTGGGCTACCCTGCTGCCTGTCAGAAACACCTGCTTGGCAATCAGATCAACACCAAGCAGAGGAAAGCAGAGAAAGCAAGAGAGAGATTCCCAATGCCATCACTTGAGCAGCTGGAACCAGCCGGATCTGAAGAAAATTTCAAATCTGGGTTTCACAAGATTCAATAAATTCACTTTTGGAAGTCAATTTGGGGTGCAGCTTTGCTATACTTGCAGCAGACAGATATTAAGTGAATCTATTAAATGAAACGTTGATCCTTTTGCGAAATTTCTGCTTCTACTCACAAATAAAAAGTTATTCGCTATCATTAAATATATACTGTAGCAGTACATAAATGTGATGAGAATGTCTCTATAAAGCGTGGGATAAATTATGGCAGAAACAAGCTGTCACCCTTATTTAAAACCTGATTCAATGTTGATTACCCGAAGAAATGAGAAAGCTAGAAAAGGTTAGTAAGCTTGAGCCGAGCTGTTGGATTACACACGTGGGGAAATTATCTTTACTCTTCTGGGCCCCAGGTTACTGCTAAACACAGCATCCTAACAAGACACAGCCAGAGGAGAATTGCTACGGAATACTAGAACTGAAAGAGATTTTAGTAACTACCAGTTACCCAGTCCAATGGCTCTCAATGTTTTCTCACTGTGGCCCACAAGAAGAAACAAAACTCAGGAGATACAGACATAGGCAGACAGTCAGACAGACACACACACAGATGGAAACAAAAGCTTTCAAATCAATACTTATCATAGGCAATGATGGATTTAAAAAACTGATGATGTTGTTACTACTAAACTGAGTTTCTGAACTACGCGTTTCGAAATGGATCCAGGACTGAAATCCAGAGATTCCTCAGCTTGCTTATTCGGGCAGTGGTCAGTAGTGCAGCTGAAACACAAACTCAGTATCCATCCTACCTTAGCATATGAAAGAAAACAGCTAGTAACCATACATCCTCCTCAACAATGAGCTTCTGGCCCATTTTACACAACCTGGGAAGATAATCCAGGTGTCTGACTTAAGTTATTTTACACATGCACAGCGTTCAGGACTTTTAGGGCCACCTCAAGACCACTCAAGGGAAAACTCAAATCTACCAGGGACCTTGAACTGTCCTGAACAGAAGATCATGTGAAGTCCTAAATTACCAATGGGCAAGACGGAACTGAATACACGAGCTGGGATCAGTGTGGCTTTAGACTTGAAGAAACATCCTCATTTCAGGCTTCTCACACTGCTCAGTTCACAGCAGCAGGCAGCACCAACTCTCCGTCCACCGCTCCAGAGAGCACTCCACCGGCTGTCCGGGGAGAGGCACCGCTTAGACCCCCTCACTCTCCCCTCCTGAGCGCTGAGCTAGGGGACGAGGGGAAGGCTTCGATAAAGAGGAATGGTGTAAGAGAAGCTCAGAGAATAAGGAGGGAACGCGAGGGGCACAGGGCGAAGCAACAGAGGGTTCGTGTGAGCAGCAGGGCGAGGGAGGATGGTGAAGAGATTTGGAGGGAAACAAAAATCAGGTGGCGGGGTGGGGGGAAGGAGCCCACTTGGTTAATCTTAGCAGTTGACAACTATTAGTTTAATGCGAAAATTTACATACTTATCACTGCTTTCCATTTCATGAAAACATCATATTAAGTGTATGACTGGCACTATAAATCCCATAAACATTTACCCTGGTTAAACTCCTGCTACATTACCATCTTCAAATTAATTTTTAGTTATTACTTTGCTTAACAATTGCTAGGTAATAGGTGCTTTAAAAGGGGCTGACCGATTTCTCCGCATCATTGTCCAAGGCTATGCTCTATTTTCAATGCTTACAAGATGACATAACGTTAAACAATAGGTATCGTGGCATTTTCAAAACTAAAGTTTCAGTACATAAAAATAACTTGACTGAAGTGAAACATCAAAAAAGATCATACTGCTCTCCTCCCCATAATCATTTTATTAAAGCCATTTCACACAAGGTATCATACCATGGCTTTAGGGGTTACCTGTTTACTGCTTAGACAGCAGGGAGGAAATTTCCTAACCGCAAAAGCATCTCCAGGTCTGCCTGCTGTGTGTTAACCCACATGTAGGCAGGCCAGAGAAGAGCAAAGAACCTCACAGATCGCCAGGATTAGAGCGCTGGTATCCTCATGATAGGAGGTGAAAACACTAATTTATGTCACCTAAGAGACTAATGAACACTTCCTAAATCCATGACGTGACTAATACTAACGTGATCTTCAACACTGTCAGATACAGCTTATCAGTCTCTCCTCCATCCTCGTGTTATCGACGGCTGTCAGATGGTCCATGGAGAATAAGAAACTGTACTCCCTGGAAGGGGCTGCGAAGGCAAAACTAACCGCGCTTTGCTTATTCCACAGCCACTAAGCAGCACAGAATGCAATTCACAGCCTATGCCTAGAAAGTGTGGAAGGTATTCTAAAGCCAGTGCCGTTTGCTAATTTCCTTAGCATTTCCACTTCACTTCCCTGTACCTTCATCTTCCTTCTCCCAAATCCTCCTTTATTTCACCTACTTTTATCTTGCTTCCCTGCATAATTCTGACCTCAAAGGGTTCCCTTAAATCACTTGTTAAAAAAAAAAGGTGTGGCACACACAAATAAGTGATACGGCCTGTGGCTGCCAGAAGCTTTTTGGCAAAGGAATACATAGCTGGGATAATCTCCCAAATATTAGGATCATGCTGTGTGACAGGATGCACGGTTGATGTTTAATAATGAAGCCCTGGCGCCACTCGGAAAGTCTCCCTCTTTGGAAAAGACTGACGGAATACAAATGTTAACCCACTTTAAATGTGAGAAGACACAGCAGACACACAGTGTGTGGGGTGGGACACAGCAAAGAAAGGATGAAGGACTTCCGGAAAACCACCACACCGGCCAAGTTTAATGAAATGGTCCTCAGTGATCGCAGCAACACAGAAGCTGTGCGTCACATAAATCTAGAAGGACTCTCCCTTAACCATTTGGGAAAGGCAGCCCACAAGTGCAGATCTGGAAACTCAGAAATTCACAAGGGCAACCACCGAAACAGAAAAAATGACGGCTCCCTAAGGAAATTCTAGACTCCCTCAAATCTGTACCTCCTGCACTGCCAGGAAACCTGTTCTTGAGCAGAGCCCTTGGATCTTAGCTGTCACAAGCACTTCGTACCTTTCACTTGGGAAACGTTCAAGGTCAACCAATTCTCTCAATTCACTACCTTCTCATGTAAAGTAAACAATTCTGGTTCCACCTGTTACCCACGTACCACAGAACTCGAGTCCAGCCTGAATAGACTGCAGCAGGGCTGGCTCCTCCAGGGAGCAGGGTCTCGCTCAGTGCCCAATAGAAGACTGTCTTTCCACTTGGATTGTCTAGAATGTAAGTGATCGAGACGAGCTGACCACGGTTCTTTAGGGATTCCCATCAGTTCTCCACTTGTTTTCACTACTAAATTTAGGAAAAGCGTATCTTACAAATGACATTTTCTAGAACATTAAACAATATTACTCGCTGAACCTAATAGAGAAACACAAGCTTATTTGTTGTTGACTAACTGGTTTTCAAATAGTAACTATTTCCTACAAACACACATCAGGAAAAGTGCTGTGTGCCAGCCACTTAGTTCTTCTCTAACCCAGTTTCCCAAACAAGGGGAAACTCTGAACAGACCTTCAGGGGGTAAGTGAAGACTCCTTCACGCACAGGCCTTTTACCAACAGAAAACAAAACTTGTTGGAAGCAGTTTCAAAAAAAAAAGTCAGGGTTTGGCCTGGCCAGCAGAATACACCGCATTCAACCAAACACAGCGGGGGCCGGTGGTCAGGGTGGCCAATAAGAATCCTATCGAGTAAACATGGACAAATTGGGAAACAGACTTTACAACTGTCCCCACTCCCTGGAGAAGAAACTGATTAAGATAACGCACAAGAATATGCTCCTTTCAGAAATCTGCTCTGATGACTAACTCGTGGAAAACTGGTTTTGATGTCTGCAGAAATCTACAGACATCAAGAAAGTCTCCAACACCCAAACATGGTCACTGTGGCTTCCAACGCCATGCAAATGACGGCAGGTCCCAAAGTGCGCTTGGATTCAGAGAGGATGAATGCCCTCTCTGGTCGCTGGACTGCAGGTAAGCAAACTGCACTCGCTCTCAGAAGTTCTTCCAAGCCTTTGGTCTCAATTCTTGTAAAGCATTCTGCGTACAAAACAAGGCGTCCCCTCGCTCCACTGGGCTGCTCCAAATGGCAGTCCCCGGAGCGACAGAGTCCAGGCGCCTGGGTCTGCAGAAGAGCCCGAGGACAGCTGTGCCCACTCCGCTCCGCAGGCCGGCGACGGACACGGGGACTCCAGCACTCAGTCAGGACCGCGCGCGCCCCGAGTCCCCCGACGCCGCCGGGCCCCGCCCGCGCGGGCCCGACACGCGCGCCCCCCGCTCGCGCGCCTGCACATAAACACAAACGCTCGCTCACGCCACTCCAGAAACACACCCAGCACCGGCCCCCCACGCTCGCGCGCGCACATCAACACACCCCCTCCCCGCACGCTCAGCGAACACACTCCCGCACACCGCACGCCTTCGGTGGCTTCCGAAACACACGCTGCGGTCCCACGCACTCCCCACTCATTCCCAAAACACGCGCAATCTCCAACGGCACTTGCTCACTCCCTGCTGCACACCTCGCTCCAAAAACACACCCCCAGCGGCCGATCCCCGCGCACTCGCGCAGCGAACACACTCCCTGTCCCACTCGCGCCGGAAACGCACGGTCCTCCCACGCGCACCGCGAACACAGTCGCGCGCCTCGCACCCCCTGCGAGTCTCCCCGCCGCGCGGCGGATAAATGCGCGCCCCCGCCCCGCGAGCACGCGTGCCGCCCCACGCCCCCGTCGGCCCCGCCCCCCGCGCGCCCCCGCCGGCCGCCGCCCTCGCCCCGCACGCACCCGCCTCGCCCCGCGGCCCCACGCACTCACTAGGACTCGGGGCGCACGGCTGCCGCTGGGTCTAGCTCGCGCAGCGCCGCCACTCTCCCGCTCCTCGCCCCGCCCGGCCCCGCCCGGCCCCGAGCCTGCCGAACTCCACACGCCGCAGCTGGAACGACTCGCGGGGCTCCGGGTACCGCGGTCTCCCCGCCACAGCCCGAGTGCGCCGCCCGGGCCAATGGCGGGGCGCGGCGGTGAGCTCAGCAGCGCAGGCCCCGCCCCTCAGGCCGCGCGGGCCAATGGCGTGGCGCGACGTCACTGGAACCGGGCAGAGGCAGGTGTGGGGCGCGGAGCCGCTCGGCGCGCGGACTGCGCCGGAACTGCGCCCGAGCCGTGCGCGCTGCGCTGGACGGGCCGGGGTCTTCCCGACGCCGCCGCCCGGGCCCATGCCGTTCCCTCGCCCGCCCAGGCCGAGGGAGGACCCCGGGGGCGGCCGCGGCCCACTCGAGGGCAGGGGGCTCCGAGCCCGACGGCCGGGCGCCCTCTCCCCGCGGTGCCGTCGGTGCGCGCCGAGCCCGCGCCCACCTCGGATCCCTGCGCGGCCCCGGCGCCCTGCGGCGGCGGCGTCTGCAATGCAGCCCGGCAGGGGCGGGCGCTGTGCTGCGCCGCGGGCGGGAGCGCGGGAGGCTGCGGAGGAGGGGCGCGGGCGCGCGGCCGGGAGTCTGGCGCCTGGAGGCCGCGCGGGCACCGGCTCGGCGGGGCGGCGGCGGGGCGGCGGCGGGGCGGCGCCGGTGAGGGCAGAGTGCGCCCCCTCTCTAGCGGTGTGGGAGCCTCCGTCCACTCATCGGCTCTACCCTCGATGTCCTAAAGTTGCGCACTGGCCTTGCCCGCTGGGGTACTTCTGCATAATACCCTCCTCCAGCACAAGTCACACCTCCCCACCGAGCCGGTAGTCACCCCAAGTGGTCACCAGCAGTCCTTCCCCTGTAACATTTGTGTCCTCTGGTATTCAGTTACCATCCACTCACCCACGACCTACCCACACAGACTAAGGATCAGGCGCTCTCCCCAGCCCACTTCATGTCCACTATCTTTAAAAATGACCGTGACTCCTTTCCGGCATCTGGATTAAAACTTGTCCTCAAGGATTATGTTGAGAAATCCCTTCCAAACACACTCAAAAACCACCACAGAATTCCACTCTTGAAACTGTATATTTAACCCTGAATCCTTGGGTAGAGGCCAAGTGCTGGGCATCTTGTGCCCACGCCTCCCAGGCAGGGAGGAGAACTGCTCAGCGTGGTCGCACTTAGAGGCTGCCACTGCCTCTGAACGCGTCTCCTGTTCCAAGGCCTCCTTTGCAAAGTCCAGACGCCTGGACAAGTTCTCTAGCTCCTGAGTCCTTTAGATCTACCTGTAGCCCTGTCACACCACAGAGCTCAGTGATTTCTCAGCCGCTGGGACACTGCTTCCCCTTGTATCCTTGGGGAAACTCCTATCTATGCATTGAGGCCTGTGGCAACCCTCCCCACCCCTATGGCTTTCTGACACTCTGAACTGAACTCATCTCAGAGCGCTTGCTAGTACTGAGTGGCCCATCACCGAGGGTTCTGTTTATTTCTAGAGGAGGCAGTGAACAGGTGGCAGTTAAGGACACGCCGACTTTGGAGATGAACCGGCTGACTTCAAAGTCAGGTTCTGCTGCTTGCCACTTTCATGCTGCAGTTTGTACCTTCATATCTGGGCTGCAAATTAAATGAATCAATAGATGCGAAGTGCTGATACCAGTACCTGCCACAGATAGTACTGCTGTGTGCTAAGCAGGGCGCCTAGAGTGGTGAGTGTTGACCGCAGGCTAGGAGGGGTGGTTCTGGGCTTCTGGCAATGTTCTGTTCTTGACCTGGGCACTGGTTTTCAGTGTGCCAAGGCTCATGAAGTTGCACACTTGGTATGTGTCATTTTCCATATGGGTATTGTGCATTCATGGGTGTCTTCAATAAAAGTTGTTAGCACAGAGCAAGGCAGCCCTCACCTCCCGGAGAGCGGAAACAAAGGCTTACTTATCTTGACACTTCACAGGGTGCAGGCTGGGCACACTGTGTGCTCAGTGAACAGCGGCTGGGTTGCTCCGAATCGACAACACAGACCAACAGAGGGACGGCACCTGCCTTTCTATTCTAAAGTGCCAGGGACCTCAAAATCATGTGGATCCAGGTGCAGGCACCTGGACCCAGCCAAAGAAAAGAATCTTCGGTCTTTTCTGTCTCTCTGGTGGGAAAGTTCTTTTTCCTGGGCCTGATTTTTTTTTTTTTTTTTTTTTTTGGTACTGGGAATTAAACTCAGGATCTTGTGCTTGCCAGGCAGCTGCTGTGCCTCTGAGCTGTATCTCCGGCCTGGGCTTGATTAAAAAAAAAAAAGAAAGCCAGGTGTGGTGGCTGGAAAGCTGAGGCTCTAAAGTTTGAGTCCAGCTTGGGCAATTTAGCGACCTGGCAAGACCCAGTCTCAAAATAAATAATGAGGCTGGGAATGTAGTTCAGTGAAGAGACCCTGGTACCATTAAAGGAAACAAACAAACAAACAAACAAAAGCAGCCTGGGCAGAGTTCAGCCCTGGGTGTCCCAGCTCCCTGGGTGTCCCAGGGAGCCCTCAACACTTCACCCCTCTTCCACCCACTCTGTGTCCACCTGGCCTGTGAGACAGGACCGTGGCTGCTACAGCACAGATAGCACTGGCTGAGCACCCCTGCCTGGGTTGGGGTCGGCCAGCTGGAGCATCCCTTTCAGGCAGCCTAGGCTGTGATACCCTGCAGTGGGAACATATTCTTGCTGGTCCTAGTTGGGCTCATCCTCCTGAAAGGGCTGAGTCCCAGGCACCACGGGGCAACAGCTGTCTAGGCCCTTGTGCTCAGCATTGGGTGCGGCTGGGGTGGGGTGAGCCAGATGTGCCTGACGGTATCTGCAGCTGTGACGCACCTGGAACGGAACGCCCCCAGGTGATGGTTCCTGTGGGTATGTGCGTTCCTCTCACCTAAGTTAGAAAAGGAGAGGGTAAGGCATGCGTGTGACTCAAGCACGTCATCACACTGGCTTTCTAGGAAGCTTTGAATTTTTTTTAAAACAGACAAAATTTTACTCAGCTACGAGTCCACTTGGTGGGACTGAAACCAAGAACAAATTTTGTCCCTGAAAGCACGAACAGTGCCTCATGGTCTCAGCCCCATCCTCTGCTGTAGGTGTCGCAAGGAACCATGAGGGTGGCTTCTGATGCAGGGGAGGACCAAGGGTACCCCGGCTTGTTGGACGCCTGTCATCTCCCATCCATCAGGAGAACGTGGAGAGGGTAAGACTCGGGCTTCGAGGAGTCAGATACTTTGTCCTGAAATACACATCTGGGGAGCAGCAATCTGGGCTTCAGATTCCAAGCCTGCACTCATTCCATCCCCCTCAAAGCACCTCAAATCTCTTTCCATCACTAAGAGCACACTCTGGAAATGTCTACAGAGAATTTTTTTTTTTTTGTGGCACCAAGGATTGAACTCATGACCTTGCGCTTGCCGGGCAGGCACTTAGACCGCTGAGCTAGATCCCCAGCCCTGGTGTTTTTGAGACAGGGGTTACTATGCCGTTCAGGCTGGTCTTGAGCTCACTTTGTAGCCCAGGCTGGTCTTGAACTCACAACGATCTGCCTTTCTCAGCCTCCCGAGTGCTGGGATTACAGGCGTGAGCCACCACGCCCGGCCAGAGAATTTTTCTGACAGTAAGTTTTTAAAGTTTGAGTTGCGCAATGGAAAGTTCAAAGTGGTGAATTTCATTCAACATACTCCAGTGAAGTCAGCGGTCACTAATATTTCTTGCCGTTGGGGGTACTTTACATTGGCCTGGACCCTCCACAGTCAGATGTGACCAAGTGATTTTGGCCATTGAAATGTGAGTAGAAGTGACACGTGTCATTACAGAGAGAAGCCTAAAGAGTCAGTGACCTGTCCTCGCACCCTTCTTCCCTGCCCTGGCCACTCTGAAGACTTGGTGGTCTCTACCAGCCTGGGGTCTCCCTAGTGACTCCTTACAGCACGAGTAAGAAATAAACGACTGATAATGAACTCTTTGTTACTGCGCTATAATCTAAACCCTCCTGTCTGATAAGAAATCGGGTTTCTGCATATATCAGCTTCTGATAAAAGACAAAATGAACAGGATTCTGCTCAAATGAAATGACGGTTTGAAAATAAGTGCAACATGCAGGTTCAGTGTATCTTTAAGGCACTGAAAGATAAATAACATGGACCTTACTGTACACCATACATAAAAATTAACTCAAAGTGAGACAAAGATCACGATGTAAGAGCTTAAATCTACAAAACTCTTAGAAAAATAGTAAATTTCTGTGACCTTGAATTTGGCACTGGTTTCTTAAATATAACATCAAAACCACACACAAAGAAAGAGCAGATAAATTAGACTTCCCCAAAATTTAAATATTCTTTTTTGTACTACTGATAAACTCAGGACCTTCTGCTTGCCAGGCAGGCACTTATACCCCTGAGTTATATTCCCAGCCCTTGACTTTACTAAAATTTAAAACTTTTGTGCTTCAAAGGATACCATCAAGATATGAAAATATTCACTAAAAGGGAGAAAATATTTGTGAACCTTGTATCAGATAAGGGACTTGCATCTAGAAAATTAAAAGATTTCTTATAGCTCAAAAATAAAACTAATAACTCAATTTGAAAAACAAACAAAGGCTCAGAATAAGGCATTTCTCCAAAGAAGATATACAAAGTCCAATAAGGATGTGAAAAAATGCCCAACGTTCAGGGAGATCAAAGTCACTAAAGAAATGCACATCAAAGTTATGAGATACCAGTTCATCCTCTCTAAGAGACTAAAATGGAAAACATGGACAATAACAAGAGTTGGCAAGAAAAAGGAGAAACTAGAACTTCACATATTGGGGCTGGAAATACGAAACAATAAATCACTTTGAAAGCTGGTTGGGTGGCACCTCACAGGTTGATCGCAGAGTTATCATAGACCCAGTGGTCCCACTCCCCAGGATGTTGCCAAGACAATGAAAATGGGTGCCTGCATGTACGGACGTACGCTTGGCAATAAAAAGGGATGGAGTCCTGATACGCGATAAACACGAATGGGCCCAGAAAGCATCATGCAAAGTGAAAGAAGCCAGATCCAAGACAATAGTTTGTACGATTGTCTTCACAAGGAATGTCCAGAATGGGCAAGTTTCTAGGCAAGTTACAAAACCAGGTGAATAACTGCCCAGTCGGAGTGGAGGGACAGGAGCTGGGGAGGAATGAGGAATTCTTTTTGGTGGGAAGGGGGTGAGAATATTTTAAAATTAGTTTGTGGCGATGACTACACAATTCTGTGAATATGCTAAAAATGTTTGTATGCTTTAAATAAGTAAATTGCACGGTATGTTAATTACATCTCAGCAAAGCCATGGAACGCACATTCATGCACACACCACACTGCACTAAAGAGAAGGCGACAGTAGATTTCATGCACGCAAAGCAGACTGGCTGCGAGGAGGAGGCCCCCACTGGTAGTGCCCAATGGGGGGTACTCATGGCGAGTGGGTCCATCCTTCCTCTCTGAGTCCTCTGTGTCCCCCCACTGTGGGGCAGGATGGGGGTGGGGAATCCTGAATGGACAGGGTGCTGCCCAGAACTACTCAGCAAGTAGCAGAGACTGGCATGGGGCCCCCCGAGCCATGAGACACTGATCCCAGGGCAGATGGGGGTCGGAGGACCAGCTGTGTCTAATGCTGATTCTGGAAGTGGTGCTAAAGCCAAGGGCATGGCTGTCAAATCCCTGCCCGCCGTGACTGTGCCCTGGACAGATGGGGAAAGGCGTCCTAGGTGAAGCCTACTCTGTAGCCTACTCAGGAGCAGCAAGAGCTTCTCAGCGCAAACTCCACACCTGCCCGCACCTCTACCTGGCCAGGGGCTTCCCGGCCTTCGTGTGCAGAGCTCAAGGCTTCACTGGCCCCCTCTTGTTCAAGGCCACACTTGCCAAATCAGGGCCCCACCACTCTGCCCTCCTGGCTCAGAGCTCGGAAAGCCCCAGGTTTGAGGCCTCAGAGCATCCCAGGTCCCCAAGGCAGCTGGCCTTTCCAGAAGGCGGGAAACCCCAGCTGGGCCTTGGACGAGGATGCTGGGCACCTTGCAGCTGCAGGAGTCAGGACTGGGCATGCGCCACAACGGGCACCCGGCACAACCAGGTGCTGTGCTCTCTCCTCAAGTGGCTCTGATTAGAGGGAAGCAAGAGGGTGGGCAGCAGTAG
>RJWT010032035.1:0-14196 GCA_004365215.1 Cuniculus paca | reverse complement strand
AACCAAAAAAGAGAATTACAGGTCAATCTCCCAAAGGAACATAGATGAAAAATCCTCAATAAAATACTGGCAAATAGAATGTAAAAAATTATCAAGAAAATTACACACCATGATCAAGTGGGGTTCATCCTAGGAATGCAGGAGTGTTTCAACACACACGAATCAATAAACATAATACACCATACCAACAGAGCCAAAGACAAGAATCACATGACCATCTCAAGAGACACAGAAAAAGCTTTTGACAAAATCCAACACTCATTCATGATAAAAACCCTACAGAAAATTGGAATAGATGATCTTTACCACAATCTGATAAAAGCCACATATGATAAATCAACAGCCAACATCTTAGTAAATGGACAAAAACTGAAAATTTTCAACCTATTATCAGAAACAAGACAAGGATGTCCATTATCACCACTCCTATTCAATATAGTGCTGGAAACATTAGCCAGAGCAATTAGAAAAGAGAGAGAAATGAAAGGAATAAGGATAGGAAAGGAAGAAGTTCAATTATCACTATTTGCAGATGACATGATACTCTACATAGAAGACCCCCAAAACTCCACCAAAAGACTTCTAGATGTGATAACCAAATTCAGTAATGCAGGTGGAGAATGCAGTAATGCAAGGTCAACACTCAAAAATCAATAGCATTCCTGTACACAAAAAACAAACTCACTGAAAGAAATAAGGGAAACCATATCCTCATTATAGCATCCAAAAAAATGAAATACTTAGGAATCAATCAAACAAAGGAAGTGAAAGATCTATATCTTGAAAACTACATTACTCTGCAAAAGGAAATCAAAGAGAATTTCAGAGAATGGGAAGTCATTCCCTGTTCATGGATAGGAAGAACAAACATCGTGAAAATGGTCACTCTCTCAAAATTGTTGTACAGATTTAATGCAATTACAATCAAAATACCATTTGCATACCTCACAGATCTAGAGATATCATCTGGAATTCATCTGGAACCAGAAGAGACCTGGAATAGCAAAGGCAATTCTGGGCAATGAAGACAAGGCAGAAGGCATCACAATCCTTGACTTGAAATTATACTACAAAGCTACTGTGATAATATCAGCATGGTACTGGAATCAAAACCCACCTGACGATCAATGGAATAGACTAGAAGATATAGCCACAACTACCAAAACACTCAGCCACCTCGCCTTTGACAAAGGAGCCAAACATTTTCACTGGAAGAAAGATAGCCTCCTTAATAAGTGGTGCTGGACAAACTGGTTTTCCATATGCCACAGACTAAAACTAGACCCATGCCTATCACCATGCACTAAACTAAAGTCAAAATGGATCAAAGATCTAAATATTAAAACAGAAACCCAAAGTCTGCTGGAAGACTAAGTAGGTAGAAATCTCGATGACATAGGGGTAGGCAGAGAGTTCATGAACAAAAATCAAATTGCATGGGAAATACTTCCCAGAATCAACAACTGGAATCTCATCTTATGAAAAAGTTTTTGCATGTCAAAAGAAATCTCCAACAGATTGAAAAGAAAACCTACGAATTGGGAAAATATCTTGGCCAATCGCCCCTCAGACAAAGGACTTTTATCTAAAATATATAAAGAATTAAAAAAAATTGGGCCATCAAAATTCAAAGACCCAATCCAAAAATGGGCATCTGAGATGAATACACATTTCTCAGATGAAGAAATATAAGTGGTAAATAAATATATGAAAAAATGTTCAACATCAATGGTCCTTAGAGAAATGCAAATTAAAACACCACTGAGATTCCATCTCACTCCAGAAAGATGGCCAAGATCAAGAAAACAACCAATAAAAATGCTGGAGGACTGTGGGGAAAAGGAACTCTTCTCCACTGTTGGTGGGAGTGTAGCTGGTGCAACCACTGTGGAAATCAGTGTGGAGATTCTTCAAAAAGCTAGGATTAGAGATTCCATTTGACCCAGCTATGCTGCTTCTGGGCATTTTCCCAGAACTGAAAACATCATACCACCATGATATATGTGCACCCATATTTATAGCAGCACAATTTGTAACAGCCAAATCTTGGAACAACCCAAGTGCCCATCAGTCGAGGAATGGATAAAAAAGATGTGGTATTTTTATATAATGGAGTACTGCTCAGCTATAAAGAAAGATTGCATTGAGGCTTTTATAAGTAAATCGACGCAACTTGAGACAATACTCGTAAGTGAAATAAATCAAACTCACATGTGTAAATACTGCATTGTCTCCCTAGTGTAAGAAACTGAAAGAGTAAATACAATCCAAAATCTACAATAAATATTGTGTAAGGGTAAGAAACTGCTCTAAGAGGAACTGGTTTAGGGGAAAGGAGGAAAAAAGGAAGGGAAAAGGAAAAAGACAAAAATTTGTGTGTGTATATATATGATAGCTAAAATGTCTACTACTAATTATATTAGTTCTTAGAAAAAAACAGTTAATACTCATATGATTAGATCAATTTTACACGTCTATATCTGGTAATCTGAGCAACCCTTTTGAAAGAAACAACATGCAATATTACAACCACTGTTAAATTCCTATCATCTTGTTTTGTAAACTTCTACTGTTATTGTTTTGGGTTTGTTGTTGTTTGTCTCATTTGCTTTTTGCTTTTCTTTTCTGTGTCTTTTTTTCTCTGAAATAAATGAAAAAATTAAAAAAAAAAACAAGGCTTGGGGTCCCACTGGTTATGAAGAATGAGCATACAAAAACAAGGAAATAAGGTCATTTTATGAGACATAAATTCTATTTTTAATATATTTGAGGTGAATACACCAACCAAGAATCAGCTGAAATTTTCCAACAATTTTTTTGCATGTAAGTGTGAAAGAGAAATAAAAAGTCCAAGAGAGTAGAATAATATTCTAGGCTAATGTTCTAGAGAAGACATGAGATTGAATTATGAAAGAACAGTTAGATCTCCAAGAAGGGGAATGGCAAGTATATCCTGAAAAAGGATATGTGGAAGGCATAAAGAAAGATATGGATAGATTTTGATATGAAGCAAGGCAAATCAACATAATTGAAATTATTAGCAAAATAAGTAACATTAAATATGGATGAGATAGAGGGTGAAATAGCTTAAGACTGAAAACAAAAATTTCCTATTTTAAATTAACAAAGTTTTAACAAGAGATATACAGAAGATGGCATGGCAGCTGGACTGGTTATGAAAGATGCTTTTATAGCTGAAGAAGGTTGAATCATTTTTATTTTTTCTAACCATACTTAGCAGCAAGCAGATTGTGGAAAACAACTTGTGGGATCTTCCCAGATTTAACAATTTTCCTGGAAGATGACTCACAATGACATGGTTTGAGATGTAAAAAGCAAGAGAAGCTATTCCAGCCTGGAAAGGGAGAATACTGCAGTGGGCAGAAAAAATGCATTGGAAGGATTACAAGGAAAGGATACTGAGCTAGATGCTACAACCAGAGACACAACAGTCTGTGTCCTCGAGTTCTCAGTTTACAGTCTTAAGAGTAGAAATGTGCAGTAAAATTAAGTGATGCAGATTTCAAAAGGGAAGGTAGGGTTCAAATATATTTCCAAGATAGGGGGCTGGATGTGCCAGAGGCAAATAAGTATGCCAATACTCACAGTTCCCATTAGGGCAGGCATCCAGGGAGTGGTGTTATCAGAAAAGATTCGAATTTTAATTTGTATGCCCAGGGAGAATGTGGGAGGAAATAGAATAAAGATTATGACAGGAAAACCACTGTAAGGGAGAATTCAGAGTTTCTTCTGCAATGGAGTTTAATGACTTTGTTATTCATGTAATAGGAAAGTAAAGGGAAGTATATAGAAAAGGAAATAGATGGAAATGAGTCCGATGCAGTAGCCACAGTCCAAGGAAGCCTATAGGGTTCCATAAAAACAACTGAGAGGAAAAAAAAGGCACATACGGGAAAGTTCACATGTTCTTTTCTTTTTTAAAAATTAGGAGAAGTTGGAGAATTAGAGAAGTTGGAGAATTTTGTATTTGTATAAATATAGCAGCACCAATTTTCTCTTTCATCCCTCTTTTCAAACTCCCAATGTTGCAGAAAACTACACAAGTTGTTACTCTTGTAACACAGTCTAGGGAATCCTGCATTGCCTTTTTAAATAAGTGTTTAATATCTTTGTTTAAATGAGCTATAAAGATTACAAACAGTACTGACACATGAATGACCATATTTCATGTTATTTACTTATTTCAAAGGAATGACCTGTTTCGCGTTAGTTACCTGTTTCGGGTGGAGTACTGACATTGCATGCGCTTTCATTGCCTTCTCCAGCGGAGGTTGAAGCTGTTATTTTAAAGATATATGAAGTATTAGCAAGAAGTTTCACGAAAGTGTACATGTGATCTTCGGGAGAGACTTCTGTAGAATTCCTTTCGAATGTTATCAGATAATGGGTAATTATTCCATTTTTTCTTTTTGGTGGGTCCCATTTCACTGAAACTGACTGCCAGTTACTTGCCATGCACTCTATATTCTGCACAACATCTGGAACTTAAGGACAAACATATGCCCAAAGTTGAAATTTAAACACGTGTAATACATAAATTATTGAATTATATGATTGCTAGGTAAAATTATGCTTAAGAATAAAGAAAGTGAAAATCCAATATATCAACTTTTCAACGGGTACTCAAACATTTGTTAACATAGACTGAATTAAACTGCTATTGGCTCATTTTCTATGCTACTCTGTTAATGCTTACAATATTGAATCAGTCACTGAATATTTTCATGGGCCCCAGTAGCAATCACATTCTCAAACCCTTAGAACAAACTGTGTAGCCTCAAGCACAGGAAGTGGTTGCTACCTCTTTCCTTAATCAGAAAGGCACAATCCTAACCATACATTACTGTGGAACCTTTTAATGCAAAACATAAATATAAGTGACCCCGTAATATGGCATATCCAGGCTCAGCAGTACTGGGAAATCTAGGGGTCTTGCTTTTATATTATTAGAATTCTTCCTTGAAAGCATCTTTAAGACTTTATCCTTCACATTTTTAGAAAATTTTGGAACGAAGACTTAAGGAGTCTTGCGTTTTTTCCCCTCTAGGACATCTGAATTTACTTGAAAATGACTCAGTGTTTCAACAGTCCGCTACATCTAATTAACCTGGATAAGAAGTAATACTTCAGTCCACCAAAGTGACTACACATTGAGAAGACTGGCTACATGCCATAGGAAAGGCCAGCAATGTCATCAAATGTTAGTATTGATAAAATAACGTTTTTATTACAACATAAAAAGAACAGCAGAGGGAAAATTGACATGTAGTCAGTTTGTATATTACAAACTATAAACAATAAAATAACTTTTTACCATTACTTCAAACATAATGATTCAAAGAATACTCAAGTAATCTGCTACCTGACAACTATTTTCTTGGCCTAAATTTTTCTTGCAAGCCTTTTCTCCCCTCTGTAAAACAAAGGCGTGAGTATAGAAGGAAATATCTAGAGGATATGAGACATTCATAAACGAAAAAAAGATCATTTCTGGGGTAATCATTTCAAAGTCTATGAAAATTAAACATTGTTAACTATTCATTTCTTATTTTAAAAAATTCATTACAGTCTTTTTTACAAATAAGTTAACATAAGACAGTTGACAATTGTCAAAGATCCAGTTTACAAATGTAAGTTTATGAACATCTCTTTCACAGACTGTGAGCTTCAAAACAGATAATTAACCAGTGATGTTATAATTTTTATGGGTAAAAATGGTCTATTACTTAACCAACCAGAACACAGATTTCTGTGGTATAACTGTATCTTACTATTAAAAACATGTATGGGTTTACAGAGCACTCTCTATAAGACTAGCCTTGAATTTTATTGATTTCCTCACAAGTTGAACATTTTTATATGCTACCACTCATTATCCTATCCATTTCCTAGAGCTAGCCCCAATCTTAACTTCTAGGCAGAAGGAGATTAAGTTCTAATTTTTGAAAGCCATTTCCATACATGCTGGCTGAATTACAACTTTTTCATCTGTAACATGGAAATCATGGCAACAATAATTTTACAGGGCATTTATTATGTGTCTAATGCTCCAATAAATGCTTCTGATAAGTCTTTCCAAGTATTTTTATCACATTTTGTAAGATGACTGTGGGTAATGTATGCTCTTTTTCGGTACAGGATGTAGGGACGGAGAGGAGTATGACTCTTTGCTATGTTGTACAACTACTAAGTCATGGAGTAAAATTCAAACTCAGACATTGATTTCAGAGAATGAACTTTTATCTACCATAATACTATTTAATTGAAGTGTCCTATAGGCATGTCATGAAAAAAGACTCATATATTCATAATTTTTAAAAAAATGATTACTTTAGCAAGAATGGGCTCTAACCTCAATTGAAAGATTCACTAACACAACAGAAGTGCATTAAAGAGGTGCTGAGAAGAAATGACGAGAACAGGAATTTGCACTCAGTAAATAATCACTAATAAAAAGATAAAACATGAGAAGGAGATGTAAGTCCCATTTGAGAGTAGGAAAAGTAGCCACCATTAGGTAAATAATAAATGAAAAATTTTCAGTGACCACATAAAAGCCAGTTACGGCACAGACACCTGGGCTCCAGTAGGTAAATTGCTGGTGAATTAGGTCAGTGGGATTTCACAGACCCTGCATGTTACAAGGAGACTGTGGGAATACAGAGGACCAAGGCAGTGACTCCTACTCTTCAAGCACCACAATTCGTAAAGAAAATCGTACATATGTTTCATAAATCAAAATCAGTCTGTTGAAAGTAACTGCTAGTTCATTCTCCTCTTTTCCAGCTATCTCAGTCCTAAGCAGAAGGTAATTTTATACATGTCTAGAAACCTACTTTATTGCAAAAGGAGTTTTTTATTTCAACTTTCTCAGTTAAAAAGAAAAGACAGTTTAAGTACATATATATAAACACCAACATACGCTTTCAGACAACATGACCAAGCCTAACCTTAAAAGGATTGGCATTCAAGTTCCCTGTGAGTAAAATACCTACCATATAAACTGAGAAGGGAAAGGAAGAGTTTTAAATAGAAAACATTTCAAATTCAAAAATTGTGTCTAACCTGATTCATGGGTTGTGAATGTTACTACATTACTAAATTGATTGCCATTTCCCACTTTGGTAAATCCAGATATACTGACAGAGTAAGTGCTGACTGGTTCCAGGCCAGCAAGTTGAGTTTCATGTTGCAAACCTGAAATATTCTGAAAAAACAAGAAAAAATATTTTTATTCACAATTCAGCATCAAACATTTGTAGCCAGAAGGAATAGTTTAATACACGCAAACTATTCTTGCTATATGTAACCTATGATTTAATGGATGTTTTAAAATTAAAATGAAAAAATACCTTTGTTTTCTACCACAGAGCATGTTTAGCTTATGATAAAGTGGGCCCCTTCTTTGACTTAAGAAATCTCAAAAATCACCATTTAAGAAAAAAAAAAGGGGGGGTGCTTTGTTCTCATCTAATCATCCTTCATGTTATTTGGCACTATCTACTAAGTTTTTTCCTGAAGTTTGATAAACTTGAAAGTTTCTAATTTTAAATTCAACCTGTGGATGATCAGCAAAACATGATTTTTCCTGAATTCATCTAAATTCATTATCAATATCTACTAACATGCCTAAAAAATCAATTTATTCACCAGTTACTCTGTGCTACGCGGGGTGGGGGTGGGGGGTTGTCGAGTAAAGCAATGACTAAAAATCTCTGCTTCCACGAAGCTCAAGTTGATTGTTTTCTCAGACAATTCCTAAATATCTAAATTGACACATGCTTTTAGAAAAATGAGAAAAATAATAAAAGAAGTTATCATAGTTCACCAGGGAAGAACATATATTCTTGTAGAAAAAAATTACCATTAAGAATAAAGTTTTCATTCAAAGATTGTTGTCCTAACCAAAAACAATACGGTGAAAATTATTCTTACCAACAATCTCCCATGGGGTATAAATTTTAAAATAGTACATTACATCTGAGAAAACATAACATAAACCGTGCTGTGTGTAAAGCATTTTGGAGCAGAACTTTATTAAGAATATTAACCCTTGAGGCAGTTATGGTTTGAGTCTCACATTTTAGGAAGTCACGGCATGCTGTATCATCCTATCTCTTTTCATTGTTTCGCGCTTACAATTGACAAAGCATGTTGATAGATGACGGGAGAATATAAGACATGATCTCTGCCATCAAGGAATTTTTGTATTAAAGAAATCTACAAATAACTGCTGACTGAAAACAATTTATGCATGAAAGAAGTAAATTTTGATTTGGGTTAGGAAGGGTTAATATCTAGAGAAATGACTAAATTTAAGTGATTAAAATAAAAGGTGTAAGACTAACTTATCAAATACTGAACAGACTTACACAAGAGTAAGTCTTCACAGAACTTTTCACTAGATAAATTTCTTCTATCATATCTTCACGATTTAAATTACCTATTGATT
This sequence comes from Cuniculus paca, assembly GCA_004365215.1. NCBI lineage: Eukaryota > Metazoa > Chordata > Mammalia > Rodentia > Cuniculidae > Cuniculus > Cuniculus paca. The sequence goes on along the minus strand of RJWT010032035.1, from coordinate 5,723 downwards.
GATCTGTCTGTGGACCACTGTGGATCGACCGACTTAGTAGTAACATCTGAGCAGTTCTAGATTTTTTCTGCTCCTACAAACCACATATTTAAGTTTTGAAAGAAAAAAAAGTATAAGGAAAAACAGAGAAAATAATAGAAACATATTGTTAGGACATGGACCTATTAGAAATAAAAACCAGACAGAGGCAGAAAATCAGATACAGTAAAATAAATATTTAAAAAAGGAAATTATTTAAAGGAAATTGAAATAAAAAGATTATAAAAATTGATGGAAGAGAAAATAAAATGTAAAAAGTAACTGAAACCACACTTGATAATACCCCTCAGCTAGTATACTGTATACAATATTTTATAGTATAAAGATTACATCTTTCTCCTAGTAAAATGTTAATGGTAGCATTTCTATTGAAAAACAATGACTAAGAATATTATGATTATATTCATGTACTAGCACACTGTCATTCTACGCTCTGTGCTATTATGATGCTGAATGAACTTTTTAAAAAAATCTACATACAATGGTGATAATAGCTAACATATTTATTAATTTGTGAAATTGTTCTAAATGCTTTAGATTTTCCCTTTTAATTCCCACTTTCTAATATATGCATGTTTATCATTCTTATTTTGCACTTGAAGAAACTGAGTCCTAGGAATTTAAACAATTTCTTCAATGCATCAAAGTTCATCTCAAAGGCAAGATTTAAACAGGCGAACTGTTGTCAAAATCTTTAGTTTCCCATTCTGCTCAGATGTCTATGTTAGAGATTGCTGTTCTAAGGCAATAAGATCGCATACACATACACATACATAAACATATACCCATACATATACTCATACACATACACACATACCCGTACACTCCAGTGCACATATAAATAATTCTCAGAATGTGATTACTCTAAGAAAAATGATTATTTTTTGCCTTTTGATATTTCCCTATAACTCATGCAAACAAAGCAAGTACAAAATAGGAAAATGTTGAGATTTAACAAGAGATAGATAACAGAGAGATAGAGGCTTAGTGTCATCAACATAACTCACACTTTTGGGACAGAGACTCCACATTCATGGAGTAATGTAATTTAAATCTATTCAGCAATCAGATTTTAAAACGTCTTGTTTCCCAGAAAGAAATTCACTGATCCTAATGAAATAACTGTAATCACTGCTTTTGATTTTTTTACTATTCAGTTTATAAGCTGCATATGCTACATAATTTTTTACCATAATAATAAATTTTGGTACATATACTATCACATAAAATATTTAGTTTATACTGTTTGTGATGTTCTTGATGTAACTGAACCAGAACATTTCAGGACATCATTTGTATTTGGAAAAAATAAGAAAACATCTAAAATTAATGCTAGTGAACTATACCATATTTTGGGAATATGCTAGAAATCATATATTTCAGGCCCCTTGTTATATAGGCCCTTTGAGTATTTTTCACTGATTCTGGATACTAAAAATCAAAAAGGGAATGGGTATTTAGGGTTACAAGTGAACTATCATTGAAAGCAAAAGAATAAGTATCTTGCAAGACCAATTAATATAGGATCATATGCAGTCAACAAAGATTACCACAAATCCAGTATAAACACTGCTTTGAAAAGATCAAAAAACATTTATTTACTATTTCTTTTAACAATAAATACAAATATATTGCATTTTATGACAGATTTTAAATAAGCCAGAAAAAATTACTAAATGCTTCCCTTAGTTTCTTATAAACATATTACCAAAATGGTGCATTAGTTCTTAAATGGTAGATATATAGAGATTACAAATCTAAGTACATTGCACTACGAAGTATTTGTACTTTCTAATGCTTTGTACTTTCTACATACAGTCATAAATTTTGGGATACAAAAAGATTTTTAAAAGATCATTCTTGTTCAATTTAAAGTAGTTCATCTTCCCCCTACATGTCAAAAACTTTAATTCCATTTTTGAATTTTTTTAGCTAAATATATACCATTATAATCAACCTACCTTATAAAATGTAGTATCAGTTTCATGTTCGAGAATTTTTAAACTATATACTGTAATAATACCACCTGGAAGAGGGCTTGGGTTCCATCTCAGCCACACAAAATCTGAAGTATAGTTGATTAAAGTCAAATTTTGAGGAGGTGCTAAAGGCACTGCAGGAAAAAACATTATAAAATTTACAGTCATAAAACTTGTGTCATAGAAATGCATCCTGACTAGCTTCTTGAAGACACTAGTTAAGAAACTAGTTATAATATTCATAAACTGATCTAATTTTTAACTTCAGAAAAAAGTATCATAAGTAATTATGTTTTTGTTCTTAGAACACAGGAGCTCCAAAGTAGTTTCAAACAAAACAGTAATTCTGAAGCTTGAGTTAGGGGAGAAAAATGCTCTGGAAAGTAAATGAATAATGGTAATTATACACAATCAAAATTTGTTGTTATTCCTTGCTGTTCCTTAGTGAGAGCACGTTCTGGAACAGTGAAATTGTTTGAATAAAATGTGTGTTCAGGCTTACCTGACTCATCCGTGTAAAAGAAAAGAACACTGAAAGGACCAAGTCCTTTTATAGTTCTTGCAGCAGCAAAAAAACTATATAATGTAGATGGTGAAAGCTCTTCCAATGTTACATAGTTATCAGAAGTAACAAAAGAATAATTTTCACTTGGTCCTTGTAAAGTTAAATCATAACTTATTATTGCACCATTTGGCTTTACTGGGGGATCCCATGATAAGAGAACTGAGGTAGAGGAAAGGTTTTTAAAAGTGTTGATTATTGGTGAAGTCTCTGGGACTATAAAAGAAAAAGAAAATGTTAAATAAAACAAAAGTAAATTAGCAATGATCAAGAAGAAGCTTTACTCAAAATTAGGTTTAATTTTATTATATTAATATTAGGAGAGACTTGTTTTGCTTATTAAAAGGCTAGTTATTGAGAACAAGCAGAGGGTCCATATAATTATAAAAATTAAGCCCTATAAGAAAGCAATATAAATGAAAAGAAAATAAGCTGCTTAATAAGCAGTGAAAGGCTCTAGCCTACCATCTTCCTCCGTTTTGATATGTAGCCGGGCAGTGTAAGTATCAGAGAATCCTTTTTCTGTTGCTGGAGTGATTTTTAACACATAATCAGTATATTTTTCCAGATTATCAAAATACATGTTGCTTTCATTTGTAACTAGAGGTGGTCCCACGTTGCGAGTAGTCTGCTGCAAATTTAGTGAAACATAGTAGAAGACTAGACCATTTGGTTGAGACGGTGGCACCCAGCTTACATTTATTGCAGTCGATGAAATTGACTCATAAGTCAGGTTTCCAACAAACCCTTCAGGTACTATGACAGGAAGTGAGCAAAATATACAAATCATCAGTTGTCTTAACTAGAATTTACACACACAAATTAAGCCTAACAATTGAAGTTCTTACGGTTTTTAAATGTAGATCATTTATACAAAAAGCCATCTATCAATTATTTTAAAAATCATCTGAGATAAACATTCAAAATTCAAAATAAATTTTTAATATGTGTAACAATTGTTTTTATGTAATATTCTCTTGGCTTTTTCTCCCTACAATATGGAAAGAGAGTATATGAATGTGTGCGTATCTATGCTCAGATACTTTAATATCTGGTAATTTATATGATCCAAACAATACTTTTAGTTTCTTCTTCCTGAACATATGAGGAAAGATGCCAGTAAGTGACCTGCTCCAGGTCATACTGATGGCAAGAATACTCAGTGCTATGCACTTCTGATTATGAATAACAATCTTCATCCAGTCACCAGACTAGTAACCCACATTTTAAGGTAATTTTAACAGATTACCTTATTTATAAAAATTCTAATTCTCAGATATCAGCTGTGCTATGAGACTAGACTCTATTAAGGTAAATTTGAAATCCTATCTTGAGGAATGTGCAGTTATTGGTTATTCTTCCTAATGCTATAATTACAATTGATAAAATATTAAAAGCTGCAAAAAATTTGAGAGATCTACATTTATAGAATCCCTGAAATGATATTGACCATATATTGCACTAAAATATTTTTTGTTTGCTTGGTTTTTTTGGGGGGGGGCGGTTCTTGGTCTTTTTGAGACAGGGTTTCACCATACAGTTCAGGTTGACCTTGAATTCACTTTGCAGCCCAGGTTGGCCTTGAACTCAAAGTAATTCTCCTGCCTCAGCCTCCAGAGTGCTGGGATTACAGGTGTGCACCACCACACCTCGTATGCTACTGCTGAAGGCCTCTCTAAAATATATTTCCACACATTTATCATATCTTGTTGATCAACTTATCAACTATTTAAAAGATTTTTACAGCAATAAGAAAAACGTTCATTTCTCATGTTTGTAGTATCTGTCAAGTTATGATTTTTAAGCAATAAACATGAAATTTTATTCTCAGTAGAAGTTTAGGTCAATACCATTTCTCAATGAGACTAATTGCTAAAATTATAAACAAAAAAAAACCCACAAGGGAAATAGTAATTCATTTGTGACTGCTTTTTCACAGCTGAAATCTAAGAGAACAAAAAACTTTAATCGTTGTAGTTTTGTGAGTATTCAGCATGAACAGGGTTCTGTGGAAGCTGATACAAAAGAAATCTGGAGACAAAAAGGGTATTCTGAATACATTAGTCATAAACATAATAAAACTAAAAAGACTGCACTGCAAGTAGTCTCGTGTAGATTCAAAGTCTGAAAAAGAAATGAGTTGTGGAGATACTTTTGAAGTTCCTAAAGGAAATAGACAAATACATTAACTATTAGAAAATTCATGCATACATGTAGAAACATTTTTTTATGCCATAACCAGATAGCTGTGATGTCTTCTGAAGTAGTAAAAGCAACAGCATTTTCTTGAATGAATGGCAGCAGTTTTATGAATAGAAAAGGCTTTTACTATTGTAAGTTCTATAGCTCTTTTAAACACATTTTCAAAGTTCTGTAATGAATAATTAAATATGTTAAAGTAGATTTAACGACCAAAATATACAACTAGAAAAAGTCCACGAAATAATTAAGGTTTAAATCCAATAAAAGATTAATAAATTCTTTTCATTTACATACTGTCTTGATCTGTGTATACTTGAATTACATCACTGCTTTTATTTCCGTTTCCAACTGAAGTACTTGCTGTCAACCAAAATGTATAGTAGCTGAATATTGCCAGGTTATCTATTATTGCAGACACAGTCATATTGTCAAACTCATTGGTTACTTGATGACGTGTGAAATTCTGAAAAATAAACATATTGTTTTAATAGTTCAGAATGCATTTTTAGTATGCTTGAAGATTTTAAAATAATTATTATCCGTTAATTGATTACTCCTGAGTGATTTCAAATAATTATTTACTTACTAGTCAACAAGGACATTTATTATTTTACTATGTTAATATTAATTTTTAGAAAACTTAGCATACAATATTAATGGAGTAAACTTGAAATTACTTGTTCTAAAAGAAGAAGAGATAGGAGTAATTTTGCTTGCAAAATCAATACACAAAACAGAAAAGAGTAAAAATTCCAAGGTTATATTGGAAAACATCAAGAGGTCAAATGAAACTGCTACAATGGTGCTTGTCAGTGTCAGTTTTCCTTATAAAATACTTAAGTATTTTCAAAGTATTGGTTACCTTTAAACAAATTTGGTAATATTATAAAACTTGCTTTTTCTTCACATTAATGATAGAGAAGATATGAAAATGTCTGCTT
>RJWT010032034.1:0-14218 GCA_004365215.1 Cuniculus paca | reverse complement strand
AAGTGGCAGACAGGAATGCTGTACTCATTTGCTTTATTATGCTGGGCCTTAGTGTGCTCATCTGTAAAATGTAGACACTGAATTAGTCAGTGTCTCCAATTTTTCAGATCTAAAATGTACTTGTATATTTAATTGAATCAGGGACAGTGGACTACAAGCAAAGTTAGTGTGTATGCATGCATGCGTGCTTGGGCATGTGTGTGTGCAAGAGAGAAAGAGAAAGAGTAGCACAACATGAAGCTTTTCTTTGCCTATTTCCAAAGTTGGAACTGGATTTTACGCATTTCAACAAAATGGCTGTGCTCAGGTTCTTAATCCACATTCTTTGAAAATGGTAAATGTCCATCTGTGGTACAGACAGTCACAGCTGGAAAACCCTACTGAGCAGTTGATTCACTTTAGAAAGAAAATTGGTGTTTTTTCCATTCAATAAAAGGGCAATGCAAAATTTCAGAACAATTATTTTCTACTCTCTTCCCCCATTACACATAAAAGCTTGGAAATTGATCACACAGGCTGAGGTCTACAGCTAAACCATGCCATGTAACCCAACCCAAGTAATATATATATGTATATATATACATATATATATATAGAGAGAGAGAGAGAAAGAGATAGAGAGAGAGAGACTGGGTCTTGCTATGCAGTTCAGGCTGAACTCGAACTCAGGGTAATCCTCCTGTCTCAGCTTCCTGAGTACTGGGATTACAGGTGTGTGCTACCATTCCTGGCTCCAAGTATTTTTTTTTTTTGCAGCACCAGGGATCAAACTCATGACCTCGCACTTGCCAGGCAGGCGCTTAGGCCACTGACCTATATCTCTGGCCCTTTTGAGACAGGGTCTCACTATGCCACTCAGGCTGGCCTTGAGTTCACCTTGTAGCCCAGGCTGGTCTCGAACTCGCAATGATCCTCCTGTCTTGGCCTCCCAAGTGCTGGAATTACAGGTGTGTGTCACCAGGCCTGGCTGCTCCAAGTATTGTTTAAAACATGGGGCATTAGCTGTAGACCTTTCTGTGTTAAGAATAATAGTAAAAATGCCAGCAAGAGTGCCATATCCAGTACTTAGTTACTTTCTAAGCAGAATACTAAGCAGTTTACCAGTTGCTACCTAATTTTTCTAGATTTTGGTGAGCAAAAATGTATTCTTATCATTCTGATTTGGACCTCACTCTGGGCAGAATGGACCCATCATCAACCTCTACAGACAAGTGCAGTGATTTGCTCACAATCTTAAAGCTAGTAAGCAGAGGATTTGTTTGATTGATTCTGCAGTCTGTGTTCCCAACCATTTTTGGATTTTGCCTTCAGTGTCTGTCTTAAACCATTTTTGGTCTGTGCCACTGGTCAGGGTCCACTGACCCTCTGACAGTTTCTTGGCTTTGTGGCTTCATTTATATTTTTGTCTGCTTTCTCTCATGGCCAACAACACATCTGCAAAGCCATTTGTGGTCAAGGGATGGCATTTCTTTGAAAAATGTAAGTGCACTGCTATAGACACTGCGAGGGACCAGTATGTGACGTGTCCATCTTTGTGTGGTAGGCCAGCCCCGGGGTGGCAGACATAGACACAGCTTGCTTTTTCAGAGACTGGAGTCAGCTTTTGCTTCTCCAGAAATATTCCAAAGACTCAATTGCAATTCAAAAGCTTGTCCATGAATAAATTTAGCCATCTAAATTAGGCCAATGACTATTTCTCAAGTTTCCTTGCTCTCGGATGAATGTTAATGCCCACAACGTGTATAAGAATAAGACGTTTCCTAAGTTTGACAGGGACTAGAACCTTCACTTTTCTTCATCCAAAGACAGCTGACATGGGTATTCTAAGGGAAGGACTGTGTCACGGCATCACTAGCAGAGAATCGGGGCCACAGTGTTTGGCCACTTGTGGGAAGGCTTAACTGGTGGCTTCCTCCAGGATTCTAATTCTTGGTACCTTCTCTGCAACATCCAGGATAATGGTGTGCATATTTTAGAAAATGTAAACCCTGGCATCAGTAGAATAGAGGAGATTTCTCCAATTCCTCTTCCCCTCCAGGAGGGGTTGGGTCTGCTGGTCTAGGAAAAGGGCAAGTGGAAGAGTCCATTGACAATGTGGCCAGCATCAGGGCCAAGAAAGTGAATATTAACCTGAGGCTTTCTGGGAAACTCTTGAGATGCGATCATTTCTCTTCCATAAGGGAAGAAGGAGAAGCAGATCAAGGGCATCTCGTCCGACTGGGCATTTCATAACAGAACTAGAAAACTACCGAGGCTGTTTACTGGCTGCTGATTGCACACTGCGAGCAAGGAGCCAAGCAGAAAGAAGAAAAGGGCAGTGTCTCCGCTCAGCACTAGTCCAGATGTTCCCAGAACACTGGAAGGGGCACTCCTAGCACTACTGCCTCCCATGGGGTTTAGATCATTTGGCATTCACAGGTTGCCCTGTGGCCACCTGGCAGTGAGCCCTATCCAAGTGGAATGAGCTTTACTAGATTACTATAGATCACGGTAGAGCTGATCTACTTCTGGGACTGCTGTTGATTCAAACAGGTCATTTAAAGCTTGGCGTAGGTCTGTGATCAATGGCATCTGTATATCATTTGCCTTTGATGCTTATTTACTGGAGAAAGGAGTGCAGCTGCCAAGGCTCAGTTCTGGCTCTGGCCGCATCCTGAGCGGCTGAGTTCCCGTGAGACTCAGCATCTGAGCAGTGTGCCCTTCAAAGCCCTTCCAGGGGCAAAGCCTTCCAAAGGCGATTATTTTGGGTTGTAAAGTCCTACAGGCCCGTGCGTTTCTATAAACACTTGCAAGTGCCTGATGGCTGAGTGCTGCTACTATCTGTATTAATATTCATAGCCCAGGGAAATCTCATTTCTGTGGTAGGCTCTACTAGCCCATATCCAGGGATGAAGCATGGTAGACGGGACCCCAGGCACTGTGTCACCCTTTGCTTGTGGTGGAAGGCAGGCAAGCCCAAAGCTCAGGGCAGGCAGTGTTTTAAAACTTTGAAACAAAAAATTAAATAACCATTCAAATTGCATGGCTTAATTATATAGCTCCCTGAGGCAGCAAGTAAGATTGAGCTATCTTCCAGCTGCCCAAGTCTGTGCAAAGAAGACAACCTGGTCCACCTCCTCAAGTACCGCTGGGAAACACTTCATTAATTTCATTTCATGAAGTTAGCTTCTTCCTGTTCCATTCCTGTGGTTTTTCTTTGTCTTCCTTTGGCTGATTTAGTTACCAACACTAAGGATACTGGCCTCTGTTTTTCAAGAGTAAGTTAACAGAATTCTTTTAAATACTCATAGTAGTATTCTTGATGCTAAATTTTTCTCTTTTTTTCCCCAACCCTGGGCTTTTCAGTTCTTTTACACTGTTCCCAAAAGTCCCTCATAAAATCTCAGCAACACAAATGAATGACAATTACAAAGAGTACCTTGTGCCCCAAGCTGTACTTTTCTTATTCGCATCCTTTCTTTTTTTGTGTGTGTTCATTTCATTTAAAAAATTCTGGCACTCAAAGAATCAATTATGTCTTGTCTCCATCTCTTATCATTGTATTTTCTCTTAGCATTTTCTCTCTCTGTCTCTCTGTACTGAAGGTTGAACCCAGGGTATTCACACTGAGCTACAATCCCATAAAATTGTTTTTACTTGGAGACTGCTTCCTGCTAAGTCACTAAATTGTCCAGGCTGGACTGGTACTCGTGATCCTCTTGCCTTAGCCTCTATGCAACACCACATACAGCTCTCCTTGCATTCCTGAGAAGAGCTCAGCCATCTCACCAGTGTAGGTGAATTGTTCCACAATTTGGAGGCACTGAGACTGGGTAGAGTACAAAAAATCACCTCCATTACTCATATCAGGTTGAACCACATGAAATTGCTAATATTGGGCCATATTTGACCTATGAATATAACTTCACAGAGTTTGAACTAATTAATAGGAGTTTAAGGGTTCTCAATCATACAGTAACCTGCATCGCTGGAAACGGCACTCAGGCAGAAAGAATAAGGTTGATTTCCTCTCTTTCACAGATCACCTTCGGGGTGAATACCAAATTTTTCTAAAGAAGGTAACAGCTAGCATTTGTTGAACATCACATTCATTACCCCATTTAGTCCTCATAAAGTTCTCATGAGGTAGGAAGGAAGACTCCCATTTCACAGATCTGGACACTGAGGCTCTGAGAGGCTGAGGGAAGGCAGATGGGCCTCACTCTTCTACCTTGTACTTTTCCCTCTACTGTACTACTTCTTTTTGCATTAGCCTCTCATCTTTTTGAAACTAATCTTGAGATTCCTTTTCAGCTGATTTTTCTTGACACAAGTGTGAGCAAATTGATAAATCATCTGGTTTTCTCTATGTCCTAATTGCCCAAAATATGGTGCTGATGCTTTCCTGTGTATCAGGGTACTAGAGGGATGGTGCCATTTATTTATCAATCTGTAGCCTCTTATTTCCTCAAGTATAAATGCACTGACATCATCAACTTTTTAAAAATTTATAGACATGACCAGTTTGTATGCGTCATGAACAGACTGGGAAGGCAGAGTGCATGTGTTTCGTGTTTACAGGTGCCATCAAATAAAACCTAAGAAGTTAAGTTAATCTGACACATTCTTAATGAAGTGCATAATCATTATTATGTTGTATGGTAATTAGCATAAATGGGAAGCATTTTGCAGATGACTAACTGGTGTGACTTTACATGTCGAACCAAAGTTTTAGGTTTTCTCTGATCACATTGAGTGTTTTAAGATCTATAATTGGTATCAATGTGGACCATGTCCCCTGACTCCATGTGTCATCACACACATACACGCATGCACGCGCACGTGCCAGCTCAGGGTTTTGCACCTGTTCCTTCAATAGTTAGGGTTTGCTGTCCCTACCTTCCCCCATCCCCAGTGTAGGACAGCTGTTTCTTGGATTTTGTCGCTGACACTTGCACCTCACAGTCCCAAACTGACACCCTGAAGGGGTGCTTCAGCAGCTGCCGAAGCTATGACTTTCTTTCTCTTTGAAGTAATTGGTCTCTAGGACCTGATTTTATGGATAGGAGTGGCCACGTGTTGACGTGAATGAGGATGAACTGCAGCTTAAGGAGGCCGAAGGAAGGCTTAGGCCCAGGTTGCTGGCCAAGTGTGAGATCTATTTGTTGCATGTGACTCTGTTCACAGTGTTTTAAAACAAATCAAGGGGATTCGTTGGCTCCCATAACTAAAATCTGGGTGGGGTTGGGGTGTTCACATGCTTGGCGATGTCATTGGGAATCTGTGTCTCTCTTTACCTGAGGATTTAATCTTAGGTAGGGCTCTCTGCAAGGTGGGAAGATGGCCATCTGCAGTTTCTGGCTTAAATCAAGCACTCTGCAAACTATAGAAGGAAGCTCCTCTTTTCTGAGAGCACCAGAAGAATCTTGAGAACAACTCCAGTTTGTCTGACTTAGTTTGTCTGGCTGGTCCCTGAACTAAGCAGAGAGGCCATGGCAGCGTGACACTCATGGCCCAGCCTCTGTCCTGGGGCAGTCCATGGAGCTGGTGGTGGTTCCGCTCAGCAGACCACTTAGGTCTAAGCAACAGCAGTTGGTAGTTATGGGGAAAGGGGAACCAACGCTGTGTCTATCAAAGGGTGATTGGAGTTGGGTGGTAGAGTTTGATCGATGTCCACTTCAGTTGGTGAATCAGAAGACAGCGAGAACCCAGGGAAGATGACCTTTAAGCCCCCCATAAAGAAGGCTTGGCTCCAAGAAAGGGAAATTTCAGAATTAAAGTAAATAATAGAAATTGGAGTGGACACGTTGCTAGTGACCAATGTTTCTACTGAGTCGGTCTTAGAAATGTTTAAGCTAAGAGTTTTTCTTTTCTACCACTTAAAATATCTCCTGTAACTGCACACTGTTATTTGAAATTTCTTTAATCACATGTAACTCTTTGTTCTAGAAATGAAAAAGGAAACTTAAGTACCAACAACCTGGGAAAGACAATAAGGGATGAGAATGAGCTGTAGCCAAAGTAGAAATTAAAATATCGCATCCTTTCAAGTTTTGATAAAGAAAGAGGATTAAAGAGAAGAGGGGAAAGCAGGAATAATTTCTAATGCCCTATTGCACAGTAGGATAACTGTGGTTGATAACAATTAAGTGAATACTTCAAAATAGCTAGCAGAGAGGATTTAGAATGTTCCCAACACACACCCAGGAAGGACAAATGTTTGAGGTAATGGGTATGCCAGTTATCACAATCTGATTATTACACGTTGCATACATGTATTGAAATGTCAGAGTCTACCTCGCTAAGTAGGAACAATTACTATGTGTCAAATAAAAATGAGAATATATTTTAAAAAAAGAAGAGGGGAAGAGAATATCATTCAAAGGGAACAGAAAGAGTCAGGCATGGTGGCACAGGCCTGTGATCTCAGCATTCAAGAGACTGAGGCAGAAAGATGGTCATGAGTTCAAGGCCAGCCTGGGCTACATAGTGAGACCCTGTCTCAAACAAAACAAAGCAAACAAACCAAAGCAAAAATCAAAGCAAAACAAAACAAAAGGAACAGAAAGAAGAAATCCAGCTGGGAATGTTGGGTCCTGTAGTAATTCTGGTGCTCTGAGGCAGGAGGATCACAAGGTAAGTCCAGCCTAGGGGAATTTAGGAGATCTTGTCTCAAAAACAAAACAAAACAAAACTGGGTGGGGGATGTAACTCAGTGTGAAGGCCCTGTATTCAATCCCCAAGACTGGGAGGAAGGAAAGGGTAAAGAAGAGGAGGAGGAAGAAGAAATCTAGAAGATTTAAAATAGAGACAGAAGGGGCTGGGGATCTAGCTCAGCAGTCTAAGCGCCTGCCTGGCAAGCGCAAGGTTATGAGTTCAATCCCCGGTGCCACAAAAAAAAAAAATAAATAAAATAAATAAATAAATAAAATAAAATAAAATAGAGACAGAACTTTCCTAACTTCCTAAATTTGCCATAAGCCCAGTTGACTAAGCCCAGACCATGGCCACAAGACACACTGAAGTAGAAATTCTTTTGCACGGCACATGTTTAGTATTGCTTTCAAAGCTTTTTAGTTTATTGAGTGGAAACAAAATCCTACTGCTTGTTCTTGTGTAAGGATTTTCAATAGTCTCAATAATCATGGTTAAGTCATAATTCCTGTTAGTGAGAAGTCAAGATAAAACATACCACAGGAGAAGTTCCTTGGCTTTCAGTCCTATCAAGAGCCAATTTTTGGAGGCAGGGTCAGGCTATGAAGTTCAGGGTGGACTTGAACTCACTATGCACCTTAAGCAAGCCTCAAACTTTCAGGGATCCTTCTGCCTCAGCCTCCTGAGTGCTGAGCTTAGGTATTCCACCACGACTGGTGGTACTTCTTTAGGAAGTTAAAGAGCTCTGGTACTTCTTTAGGAAGTTAAATTTTATTTTCGTTTGTGATATAATCTGTGTTTTGCTTAACAGGACCTTTAAGTATCTTGAACTTCATTCCAAAATAGAGGAGACCATCCAAGCAGCAATATGAGCTCCTGGCTCTCCAGTTGCGACAACAGCATTCCACCCTCCGTCTCCACAGACAAAATGCACTACACTTATGTTTACATCCAAGTCTCATGGATGCCTTAGTTCCAACTGTTGATGTCTCTGAGGGTAATGAGGCTTAAAAAGAGACTTTTCTGGAAAGCCATTTCTTTAAGCTCCCTCCCATGGCGACATCTACTGCTGGTCACCAGGAAGAGCTCTACAGTGGTTGATTGGGACAGATGGCTGCAATGACCTGAAAGCGACTCCTGGGGCTGGGCCCCTCCTCACCTACATCACTGCCTTTTACCCCAAAGTAAACAGGAAAGGAAAACAGCAATGGCAACTATGAGGTGAGAGGCTCATGCGACTGTCATTTGAGAGTAGCTAGGCTTGGACAGGATCACCTCTTTACCCAGGCATGGACCGGTGGCTGTTTGTGCAAGGTGAGTCATCCTAGCACCACCCTGAATCCATACTGGTGGGGTGGCTCCCACCCTTCCTTTTCCTGGTCTACTGTCCACTCAAAGTGTAAAATGCTTCTCCAGGAATGGATCGCCTTGTGACTTGGGCTGGGAACAGACCCAAACAGTCTCTTGAACCTGACATTTTGTATTTTGGGATCTTTTTTTTTCACATTAAGAAAGAAAAGGTGTGCCCTTAAATTATGCACCATCTGTGATTCAGCAGTCTGCAGTTTATTGAATCCCTTGCAATCAGAGGGCTACAAGGTGCAATCTCCCCTGTGCCTCCTGTGTAGTAACAAGGCTTCGATGCAAATGATAGGCTTCATGCTGTATTCACACATAGACTCGCAGAGTTAGGGACTCACTACTGAGAACCAGGTTGGAAATGTTAATCTAAGTGTTGCCAGAATTCCTTTTTCTGATCTTACAGTAGCTCCAAGGGAATGTGTGTGTGTGTGTGTGTCTGCGTGTGCACGCGGTCTGGGATTGGCATGGGATGTACTGAGAAGTAGGAAATTGTACAGCTAAAATGTTCCTCAGGTCAAGAAAAGCGACCAAGGAGCACACACATGTGGTAGATAACAAATAATGCAGTGGGGAAATTTTTAAACCGAGAGATGGTTTCCTGTTTCATACAAGGATGAATATGTAGCCCAGTTTCTTCTCCCGGTTTATTTCTATAATTTTAATCATATTGAATTTTAAGTATTTGATTTTCAAAATGTGCTTCTTCTTTGTAAGTTGACAACTTTGGAGACAGATGGCATTTCTGTGACTATGACAAGGTTGGGCATGACCCCTGGGATGCCTCAACTGCAGGGGACAGTAATGAGGGCTCATCTCACAGGAGAATCCCAGGGCCACTCCGTCGCTTACTCTGATTTCTCTAAGTGATTGAAAAGCACACTTGACACACATTCCCTTTTCAGAGATCAAGTTGTAATTAAATCGAGGAAATCTCTCTGACAGCGGGAGCCTGCAGGTTTTGAGTCTGATATTTGCTCTTGCAAAAGCCACAGCGATGGCTTATGTGCTGCTGTCACGAGCAGGACCAGTTAGGGTGATTATAAAATGTTTGTTCTGTCTGCAGTTTATTTTGTTTGGTGAAAATGGAAGCCTGCCAGTGAAGTAGACTTGCTTGGAACACAGGTTTAAGCATCTTATTACAAAACTCAAGCCCTACTTTTTCCAGAGAGGACTAAAGGTTAGTACTATATTGTGTCAACAAATAAGAAACCATCACTAAGCAGTTAAGAATAGGTAAATAAGTACGGTGTGGGGGAGGCTGTCTGGTGGGATGTCAGTGTGGAGCTCGGATTTAACAGCTTTATCAGAGGGAATGTGTTAAATGCTCATTAACTAAATTTATCAACAATCCCCAACTGGGAGGTGTTGTAAACAGCTGAAGAATACTAGACACACACACACACACACACACACACACACACACTAATTACATGTGTGCATGCACACAAAGCAGAAAATGCAGCACTACTTTGCTTGGGAAACAGACTCAAGATTGAGTAATCCTAAATATAGGCATCTAAAGGAGCATTCATATAGATTTGGCACAGAATCTAGGCACTAACTCAAGAATAAATTCGCCGTCTCTGATAAAGGTTATTGGGGCACTACAGGGGGCTGTGGCTGAGGAGACCGGGCACATGAACATCCCTAGGGCTCTTGGAAAAGATCTGAACTACCCAGAGGGCAGGAACAGGCCACATATAGGAGCAGCAGCAGTTAATGATGGGGTAGCACTTGATGGCAATGTGTCAACAGAGTCTACATTTTTGCTGTCAACTCCTTAATTTTCTAAGATTTCAGGAGCCATTGACCCAGGCTGCACCAAAGACATCAATGGTAGAGAAAGGATCACACTGCATCCTGCAGAAGTCCTTTAGAAGTCATTCAGAGGATGTCTGGGGGGATTCTTTCCAGGGTTGCACAGGTATCTTGTCCATAAAGGAGTGGATTCTGACCCTCAGTCTCATCCTAAAGCTGTCAGAGACTCTCGGCAGGGTGGCACAGCTGCCCGGGTGACACAACACCGGCCTCTCCCACTCAATGTTTGTGTGACTGTGGGAACACAAATCTCTGGTCTTCTCTGGGTTACAGTTCTCTGATTAGCTTGAGGGTTCATCAGGGACCAAATTGTGTCCCCTTTAAACGTCTATGCTGAAGTCCTGACCCACAGTGCTTCAGAATGTGACTGCGCGCAGAGTGGGTCTTTAGATAGGCAATGAAGTTAACGTGAGTTCAGAGGGTGGGCCCTAGTCTAATGTGACTAATGTCCATTAGGAAGAGATTAGGCTGCAGATGCACAGAGGGAAGAGCATGCGAACACATGAGGCAGAAAGCGGCGTGTGGGGCAAGGAAAGAGGCCCCAGAAGGAACCAACACTGTAGCTCTTGGTCTTAGACTTCCAGCTCCAGAACCCTAAGTAATAAGTTCCCGCTGCTGAAATCTCCCAGACAGTTCCTATTATAGCAGCCTTACCTACTAATACAGGGTTCTTATCGAAAGATCCACAAATCAGTTTCAGGGAGATCTCAAATCCCTTGGTGCTTGGAAACATTTTATGTGGAAGGACATCTGTACACTTTCTAGAGAAAGGATGTATTCTTAGGAAAGGTTCATATTTTTAGAGATGCCCTAGGTCCAAGGAAGTTAACAGCCATTGCACGTAACTAGATGATTTGCCAAAGTTCCTTCCAGATCCAAACTTCAGCCCTAACAGACATAATCCCTTCGATCTCTAACTAACCCATGTAAGCAACGCTGGTAATTCAGAAAGAATCTGAGGCACCTGCTCATCATAGGTCACCAGACCTGTAATCCAGACGTCTGCCCACCTTAATTATGTGTGTGCGTGTGCGGAAAACCGGTAGGGCATCTTTGATCATTTGATTAGAACACAAGTTAGTCCAGGTTACAATTTTGACACATGCTCAGACCATTTCAGATTCACTCGAAAAGGAATGAAAGGGGGAACAATCTACTAGAATTCTCAAGGGAGCTTTCCTCAGACATGTTACAGATGTCAGTTTTGAAATCCAAGGAAAATTGTGGAGAGGAAGATAAGCAGCCTGTTACTGCTTTTGGAAGAAAAAAAAAAGCACTTGGGGCACCAATTTGTACCCCAGCAAAACGTTGTGAAGAATTCTCTGGGTACAATGCTGGAAAATGGCTTTCCTTGGTCCTCCAACACCCGGAGGCCGCACTGTGTACCACAGTGGGTGCTGGGTGCTTATCTGGGTTAACCCATGCCAAACCATAGAAGGAGGACAATACTGGCTATCCCTTCACTTTCCAAATGAAAAGACTGCACTTTGGAAATGGCAAGGCAACTTTTCTAATGTCACAGATGGTAAGTGTTGGAGGTTGGACTCAACGGCAGTCAGCTCCATCTTAGACGCGAGTCTTTCCATTTTGTCCTGCCTTGTAATGCAGCTCAATAATTGGGTCTGATCTTTCTCCCCTTCTCCATTTTTTTTAAATCTCTTTTTCTTTTTCGCAGTGCCGAGAACAGATCCAGGACCTTAGCGTGCTAGGCAATAAGTTTTACAAATGAGCTACATCCCCAGCCCCTCTCCTGCTTACTAACACAAATAAAGACATCATATTCTATTTTTAAAAAATTTATTTATTTATTTATTTTTGGTAGCGGGGATTGAACTCATGACCTCGTGCTTGCCAGGTAAAGACAATCATATTCTTAAAGTTCTGTTTCTTGAAAAAAAAAAATCTCTGAGCATTCAAATCCAGAATAATAAGTTCCTTTCGAGCCGAGGGAGGTAGGAGGTGACCAGGGAGAAAGAGTGGCCACATCAGTAATATGTTTTCTTAAACTGGATGATGGATCTGCACTTGTTGGCTTATTCATTTTGCCTGAAAAGTCTGGCATTAAATATTAAACCAACTTTTCAACAATCTGTCAAAAAGGAGATTTACTTGGCTTTAGAAATGTTCCTACCACTTGATTGAGAAACTCTTATTTCTGGACTCTGTTAGAAGGAAATAATCAGAAATGAGCAAGTAATCTGAAATATATAATATGTATGTAAATAAATTTATCGGAGCATTATTTCTAATTTGAAAAATTTGAAATCATTTAAAAAGTCCAAGCCCGGCATGATGATGCATGCCTGTAATTCCAGAACTTGGTAGGCTGAGGTAGGAGGATCACTGCAAGTTCGAGGCCAGCCTAGGCTACATAGTGAGTTCAAAGCCAGCCTGAACTACATAATGAGATCCTATCTCAAAAAAAAAAAAAAATCCTGGGCTAGTGGCACATGCCTCTAATCTCAGTTCTCCAGAAACTTATGAGATAAGAAGACTGTAATTTCGAGGCTGGTCCAGACTATAGAGTGAAGCCCTATCTCAGAAAAAGAAGTCCACCAGAGAAAAATGCTTGGGTCGTCTATGCTGGAATGTTATATAGACTTAAAAAAAAATGCTTACAAATTTATTTTATCGGTATGTGAAAATGTACTTGATCAAATTTTATGTGAAAATCAGGACATAAAATTATACATAAAATAAGCTTTCCAAGGTCTGGAAAATTCTTTGAAAAAAAAAATAAGAAGAAAATATGGCCAATGGTGGATATCTCCGGGTATTACTTTCTTCTTCCTTCCTTTTTTAAAAAAATGATACTAAGAATCAAACCTCACGCAAGTTAGGTAAGTACTCTACCACTGAGATACACCCCCACCCAAGTTTTAATTTTTTATACAAATGCTCTTATGCTTCTTTCATTTAAAAAAAATAAAAAGATAAATCTAATCAGTCTGCCACATGGTTGTTACCATGAAAAACCTTCCAGTATGCTCCTATCTTGGTAATTAGGATGACTTTTGCCCCTTGGCCTGGATTGGCCACCTCTGGTTATGGCTAATAGGCATTATGTAGCTGAGTTGCTGTGAGTCCTGGGCAGGTGTGTTGGGGTTTCTGGTCCCTCCTGGCTCATACTATTTGGTGCACTTTTTAATGATACAGAGAATGGATCTCCCCCACCCCCAATTCAGAATATTTCCTCCTATTGCTTTTTCGTAAGGGGTGAGCAGACAAACAAAGCTCGGCCCTGGTTCAGTGTGAGACCCAATTTCATTCCTCCTTGACCTTGTGGGGTGGTAAGAGCTCTTTCAGGCTGTCACCTGCTGCTTCCTCCTCACCTGGGCTCCATGACAGGAAGCCATGTGGCATGAGTCTGTGGCAGCTGTGATAGGACCCAGGTGACCTCAAGTGGGGACAGGAAGAACGGATGTCAACTTGAGGCATGTCTTTCTGCTCACAGTCCTCTCTTCTCTCTTTAGGCCACTCAGCACACAGATGGGGAGCAAGAAGCAGTAGCTGCCAGTGGCAGGGTCTCAGTGGAAGGTGGCAGGACATCTGCACCTCCTCAGAGAGCAGGAGCAGCAGCCAGGAGGGGCCTCTGGAGGACAAGTGGCCCTGGGGTGCACAGGGCTGCCCTGACCAGGCATTGTCGGGGTGTACCCTTAGTGTGTGTTCTCTGGCAGGGAAACGAGTTGTGCTTAGGATGGGGGGCATGCGGCCTTATGACAAGGGCATGTGAGTTTAGAGTGTGGGACCAGGATGGGGCTGTCCAATCCAGGGGGCACACAGACTGACTCCTCCTCACAACCCGCTTCCTCCTATTAAGGACTGAACCCAGGGATTTTCATACTGAGCTACACCCCCAGCCTGTTTTTATTTTTTTAATTTTGATGCAGAGTCTCACTAAGTTGCCCACTTTGGCCTTCAACTTGAGATCCTCCTCAGTAGCTGGGATTACAGGCATGGACTACCACTGTGCCTCTTGCCACAATCTTGATCAAAAATTAAAAAATATATATAGGTATAGATGCACATATGTACTTTTTCAACATAATGTTAGTGGGACCTTAGTAAGCAGAAATTTTATGAAATCTAATAGTATTCAAAGTATTATACCCCCCCAGCATGTATGTACTCCACTTTCTGTGACACATCCACTGTTTTTTTTTTTTTTTTTGAGATAGGGGCTCAGGCTAGTTTTTGTAGTTCAGGCTAGTTTTGAACTCACTATGTAGCACAAACTGGCCTTCAACTCATGAGGACCCTCCTGCCTCAGACTCCCAAGTGCTGGGATTACAGGTGTGCATCACCATGCCTTGCTGTTGACACAGCCACTCTTAATTCTTCCAGTTGCTTTTATTTGTTTGCCACCCCTCCCCCACACACATTTTCTTCTTCTGTTTTTATGTTT
>RJWT010032033.1:0-14218 GCA_004365215.1 Cuniculus paca | reverse complement strand
CAGTTGGGGATCTGATCCCCTGAGAGGCCATCTGAGTCCCCACAGCCAGCCACTTGGGAAGGCGCCCACCTGAGCACCATAGGAGAGACCTACATTGTGCAGTTCACCTCTGAAGTTTCCTACACGCCTCCCCAGCTGAAACCGCACAATGCCTCTTGGATAGCTGTGAGTCGCAGGCAGCTAACCACATTTCCCTCCATACCCGGGGCAGAGTTTCAACCTCAAACAACTTTATTTAAAGAATTTCTTACTTAACATGTTTTTCTCGGTACTTCAAATCCAATCACTCCCTGCGTTGCAGCAAAGAACTGCTACAGGACAAAAAGAACAACACAACCTGTTTTTATTTTAATATCTTCCGGGTTTCTCAGCAGTGCCATCATTCGGTTTGTCAGCCCTTCACTGCCCGAGGTGGCTTCCTGCGCTCTGCAGACCGTCTGCCTCCCCACTAATGGCACTGTTCGGGGAGAGGGGGAAATGCAATTTTCCACTCCATTACAAGCGCCGTGTAAAAGGACCTCTTTTCCTCACTGCACACAGATAAGGACCTAATGAAATTCCATTCACTAAGTATTACAATAGCCAACTCCATTCCAGATACAGGCGTCTATGCGCCTGCCAGGCCCTCCACTCCAGGAGCGATTGCCATTGACTGTCCCCAAATCGGATCCCGTCAGGATGAAAAACTCTGGGTGAATCAGGGAGAAGGGAAGGTCATGAAGATGGCAGCAGATCCACAGTTTTGGATCTTTCTTCTATCTGTTATGCTGGGACAGCACTTCCTATGGCCTCTGGAAGCTTGTATTTGGATATATATAGCACTGCCGGGAGAGTCCACTAACCCCTAAGACTCCAGACATCACAGAACCTATAGAATCAGGCAACGAAAGTGAGCAGTGGGGTGATGTGTAGCGTGCCTTTCAATACAAGAAGTAAAAACCCAGGAGGATCCCACAGAGGGCACGAAGTTCAGGCAATGCTTGAGGTGGAAACAGTTAAAAAGGTAAAGTTACTAAAATTACTTCTTCCTTTTCTCCCACCTTTCTGGCCTTATTCTTCTCTTGCCAACATCCTTTTCTTTTCCATTGTATTTTTCTTGAGGCATCATAAAGCAATGCAAATGCAATGGAAAATAGCACTCTCCTCTACATTTTCCCACATCTTTCTCCTGAGGAATAAGTGTTAGAGCCCCTGAGACTCTAACAAGCTCTACTTTTCTCCCCTTTCTTCCTTCTCTGCATTCACAGTGTCAGTATCCACAACATACTCAGAAGTCCCCATGTTGTACTGTGTCCTCCCTGCCACCAGTGATATCTACCTACAAGTAGCTCAGGATGGGGTCACACCAACACTCAGGACTCCTGCTTCCACATCCTACACATATAACCACAGACATGAGAAAAGGCTTGGTCATCGCCCAGTTCAGCAGCAAATTGAGCAGTCATTCCTGGAGATATAGTATCTTGACCTCAAAGAATTAGTTGTGATGTCAAATTTGAAAGTATAGCTACTAAACTTATGGGCTACAATTTTGGGGCATTAGGCTATCTTGAAATTTCCTCTATCATGTCATAAAGATGCTCTAATGTCTTGAAAAGCCACGGGGAAGACCAAAAAATATTCTTAAGCATATACATGCATAAATTACACATGCATGCATATATGCACACAGTAACATGCATAAAATATATTTACATAATAAAACTTACATTTGAAAATATTTTAGCTGCACTTTCTATTCTCATTTGTCCATTCATAGGCAGTGATTTTGATGCATTTGGTATGGATCTTTCTGATGTATAAATTCTTGAAAAATGTGGTTTTTACTTTATACCATATTGAAAGAGACACATTATCAATACACATTACTTTGACAGCTGTTAATATTCCATTGAAAACATATACAATTTCTTCAGTCGCTCGTTGATAGACCTTTGAGTTGTTCTTAATATTTTGATATGAAAAATAGTGATTTTAATTTTCTTTACCTGTCTCCTACTGTATGTACATTTACATATCTCCTATTGTGTAGGAGCCCTTGAAAAACATTGTTATTCTCCAACTTTAGGAGAATAATTTTCTGAAGTGTTGTGCCAATCTGTACTCCCATCAGCCGTAAAGAAGGTTTCTTATAGAGCTACATCTTCTGCAACCCATGATTTAAAAAACAAAATTACCAGTCTTTCATAAAAGCATCTTATTATATTTTATTTGCAATTGCCTCATCATTAATAATGTTGACTATATCGTTGCAAGTTAATTAGCCACAAATATTCCCTTCTCTGAAAATGTGCATATAGAATGCTCTGGAAATTTTTAAATTGGTTTATAGGAGTTCTTTCTATATTCTTAATACTAGTCCTTAATCAAATGTGCATAATATCTTTTCCTGCTTTGTTAACTCATCTTTTCAGTTTCATAAGTTGACTTTTGATAAAAAAAATCATTTTAATATTCCAAAATTAATCATCTTTTTTTTATGATCAACATAATCTGTCTTTTTAAACAGATCTTATTTTGTGCTCACATATTTTTAAATTTTGTAAGTTGTATGTTATACGTATTGCTTCCCTTTCCCTCAAGGCCTGTGTTGTTAAGGTGTACCGTCTTGTGATATATGTCTGCTCTGCTGCTTTTAATTGCTGTGGACACTATCAATCTAATCCCGCTTTATGCCCATTTTACAAATCAGGAAACTAAGGATCCATTCATAAAATCTTCCTACTGATTTCTCTTTTCTCAAGAACAAAATGATTAAGAAGAGTTGGAATGTGGATAACTCCCCAAATAGGAGACAAGGGATTACTATTGTGTCCTTTTAGAAAGTCAAGTCCTGTCATACACTTTAAAAAAGGCTTTGAGGTCAGCCGTGCTGGCTCATGCCTATAATCCCAGCACTCAGGAGGCTGAGACAGGAAGATCATTGTGAGTATGAGAACAGTCTGGGCTATAAAGTGAGCTCAAGGCCAGTCTGAACAGCATAGCAAGACCCTGTCTCAAAAAGACAAGGGCTGGGGATCCAGCTCAGTGGCCTAAGCACCTGCGTGGCAAGTGCAAGGTCATGAGTTCAATCCCTGGTGCTGCAAAAAAAAAAAAAAAAAAAAAAGGCTTTGAATTGCGCATCAACATGACAGATGCACACATTTTTTGTGAAACAAACAAACAAAAAAAAGAATAAGAATCTACAACTTAGCCCAAATCATAACAAATAGATTTCATCTCCTGTGCCAACACCTGTCACTTAATAATAACTATCCAGAGAGCTCTACTGAAAGGACTCTGGAGCTCAGAAAAAAAGCAGTGATCAATTAGCAATCTCTGTCAGGGGCTGGGGAATGCCCATGCATAGGCCTTGTCATCTCCCGCACAGCAAGGCTCACCTTCCTCCACCTCTGCACATGAACCTTGCTGCTTCCTGGGATCACAAAAAAGGCCGAGCCTACACGTGCTCTGTCCATGGCCTGAAACAAAGAGATTTGCTCCTGTCCCCCGTGAGTCAGGCTCCAGCAGATGTGTACAGCAGTAGACTCATGAGAGACACAGCTCAGGCCCACATGGCTGAGTGCTGCAGGCATCCCCTAACCATCGTTTTATATACTCCATTCTCATCCAAGTGCTTCCACTTTAACTGGCTGTGAAATGGTATTTTAGAATTCAGTTTCTGAACAACAAGCAGGTTGTAAAAACAGATGCAGAGAAACTGCTTTTCTCTCTAAGCTCCAACACTATTAGTTATGCAGCAGGTGGTTCTGTTTAATTCAAGCAGAATTTACTGAGAGCTGGGCTGTACTCAACATTGCACGTCACTCCAACCGCACAAAACAAAAATGACAAAATCACCCAGTCCAGCTCCTGGCATGCTGTCGAGTGCCCAGGCACGAATGTGCTTCCCTTTGATTTCACTTTTTCCTGCTTTTCTTAGAGTGATTTCGCTTAAAATGAGGAAATGAAGCTTGCCTTGTGCCATAACTATCCTACGCAACAATTCTGCACAAGCCTAGGTATCATTTTCCACATGAAACATCAAGTGAGCCATTAAAAATTGGTCTCCCAGGAGAACCCAGTTCTTCTAGATCAGTAGACATTAAATAGAGTTAATGGTTTGCATTAAACAAACACTCCATAAACATTTGATTGAAGTGACACCTTATAGTAAAAGCACAAAATGTTCGTGTTAGAAGAGATCTCAAGGATTGTTTAAACCAACTCCTTCATTGTGCAGATGAGGGAATAGTATTTTGTAAAATGTTATATGACTTCTGGGACTAGAACTCTATTTTCCTAACCCCTGGTACAGTAGCCTTTGTGCTATATTATGCTGTATTTTATAGCCAGGCTGAAAAGTCTCAGGAAAATTATGCCTTGGAGCACATAGGTGAAATCCAGCCAGAGATATGCCTGTCCTCGTTCTCCTCCACAGGGCCATGATGTAACATGTGACCCGCAGCTGGAATTCAGGTCCTGATCCAGGTAAATGTGTAGTGCTCCTAACTCTTCATGACCTCCAAAGGCAATTCCTCCTAATATGCTTTTAATTTTTTAAAATGACTCCACTTAAAGCATCTCTAAATTTTAAAAGCATTGCCATTAACAGGTTACTTCAAATTGTCCCTGTCAGTTAAAGCTGAGGGAAGCTCCAATGATGTTCCCCCAGTGAATAATAATTTGTTTCAAATTTTAAAGGACAAAACTTATTCTTGGCAAGCTTGGAGGGAGAGGAACTATTTCCAGGGCTCTTTAATACATCTTGAAATAATTTATAAAACTTTGCAAATATATTATTTCAGGAACGTGCATTTGCAGTCAAACAAAGAATAATTATTCACTGTTAGAAGTCCTTTGAAGGGACATTATCTTTCCTTTCATAGGTGATGGCTGAAAGAAACAATGTTTCAGAGCCACTTCCAGGTTAAAAACCTCTACTTAGGAAATGAAAGCTAATTTGATTAGAAGAGATGTTTAATTAACCACCAAGTCTATAACTCTGCCATTGAGTAGAAATCTTGATGTCGTGTGTTTGAATTTGAGACTACAACTAACAGAGATAATTGCTTTTTCTTCTCAAATGATACATGTTCTAATTGTATTTTAGATAGGTCTTGGGCAAAATCCCAAAGGCAGCATCTCTGTTCCCAGCCCAGTGTGGTCAGGTTGTGCTCTCGGATGTCATGTACAATCTATCTGGATAACCATGGGCAGGGGGATGTAGCCCAGTTTGGGTAGTGGTATAAATGCAAAACAGCTCTGCAAATTAGCCAGTGACATTTTGAAATCATGTGTTTTGTTGTAACAGGCTGTGACTGTAACTAAAGACATCCTAGGAATGGTGAATCCTTGAATGTTGCTTAGGATCACACATGCTATGTTAGGGTGCATTTTGGGTTAGGGATGCAAAACTCAGAAAAACATGATCCACTCATGAAAGTGAATAGGGACTCACAAAATTAGGGGAGAAACAAATCTGATGGGACCAACATCACCCATTCACTTGAAAAAAGATACAAAAACTAATGAAAACATGAAATATTTTTGCTTCAGAGTTGAAATTATCATTAGTTTAGTGCACATATTCTTGTTTTGTCAGAAGGGCTGATTGGCAATATTAGTATTTTAATTGAGTATATGAATGATTGCTTAGTAAACAAACTTTGGTAGAAAAAGAAAAAGTCACAGGAGTAGAAGCAATAATAAAAAGAAGCTTTCAATGTGAAAAAGAGACTCAACAGTTTAGCCCTTTGTAATTTTCCACAGTGAGTTCATCTTTCCAAATTTCCGTAGTTCTTGAGAACCAGTCAATAGTTGGTCTTTTTAAAATATTGTTATAAAGTTTTCTGTGTGTTTATAACTTCTGTGCCATACAAAAAGAAAAATCTGTAGGGCAGTAACCGTACCATATGTTACTTCTGTGTTTTCCAGTCTAACCAAGTTTAACTTGAAATAATGGCCAATATTTGTTGATTAATGGACTTGGACCATGTTTTCTTTGGATGATCTATGAGGCCCTGGGACATTGGGAGCTTTCTTTTCCTGCTGTTAAACCAAGAAGCTAGCGAGGTAGTTCCTTTTAGAACGTCAACTCCTATAATATGGGAACATGTGGGATTTACAAGCAAGGAGGGCTAAGAAAGTGATCTGGCAGGCAGCAAAGATGCAAGATCCCAGGAGGACCTGTGCCTGGACCTGGAACTGGTACTGGGAAACTGGGATAAGGTTCATAACAGGCTCAGAGCATAGGCCTGAAATCAGCATATTTATATGTAGTCCACCTAGAGATTTGGAAGTTGGTTTTGAAAAGATGAAGATGCTTTCAAGTTTTTAATAACTTCATTGATCTAAAAGCTCTATTCCAATCATTTTTTAAAAGATAATGACAAACATGGTCATTATGGAGAATCTAACAAAGATGACTCAAAAAAGAAACAGTGTGCTGAAACACAGTGCTGGGTAAGAAGTATAATTTTGGTAAGGCTGACGATGATGTACCAGGGTGTTGGGTGAGGCATGAAGCTTTGACCTCCTTATTGCTCATGGAAAAGCACACAAAAGTCATGAAGGACCTACCCATGCTAATGTCCTGAATGTTCCTCTCATAAATGAAGCCAAGAGAATTTCTGCTAAGTGAGCATTATCTGCTCTTTGTTAACTATGAGTACTCTCCTTAGAGAGGATCAATATCTAGAATATATAAAGAATTCCCAAAATTAACCTTCATAAAACAAAGATTCCAAGAAAAAAGTCATGTAATGAGTTGACTAGACACTCTTCAAAAGAAGTTCGAATGGCCAAGAAGTATATGGAAAAATGTTCAATATCTCTAGCCACCAAAGAAAAGCCAATTAAAACTACATTGAGATTCTATCTTGCCCTGGTCAGAAGACTATCATCAAGAATGCAAAAAAAATAGTGAATGCTGGTAAGGATGGAGGGGGAAATGCACCCTTCTACACTGTTGTGGGATTGTTAACTAGTACAACCATTAACAGAAACTAGTATGGAGGTCCCTCTAAAGTCTAAATAAACAGCAATACCCTTCGACTCAAATATACTACTATTGGGCATATCCCAGATAGAATTAAAGACTGCATACTATAGTGATACATGCATACCCATGTTAACAGCAGCAAGATTCACAATACCTAAGCTAGATGACCATCAACAGATGAATGGAAAAAGAAAGTGTAGTATACGAGGGGTGACCAAAAAACTATGGTGACTGTTTAACTTTTTAAAATTTATTGCAGTAAAGATACATTACTGTTAACCTTCCTCAAAATACTTCCCCTCACTTCAAACACACTTAGCCCATCATTCCTGTCACTTTCTGAAGCAGTTCTGGAAGTCTTATTTCTTGAGTGTCTTTACAAGGTGTAATTTAAAAAACCTGGTGAATGCTGCTGCCAAGTGCCATTCAATGGAATGGGACCTCATAAAAACATCTACTTTATTCACCAGATCTGGCACTGTGCAACTTTGAGTTTTCCCCCCAAGCCAAAATGAGGATGAAAGATGAACATTTTGAATCAATTCTAGACAACGAGGCAACCATAACCTTGTGACTGAAGATACCTGTGCCTACATAAGAGATATTACTCAACTATAAAAAAATAAAATAAAATAAAACAAAGTCACTTGCCAGAAAATGGATGGAGCTAGAAACCATGGCATTAAGTTAGCCAGACTCATCAAATTAAATATTACATTTTTTTCTTATATGAAAAAACTAAAAAATACATTAAAATTTAAATAAAGGGAAAATGACAAGAAAAAAGATGGAAAGCAGCTGGGGTGGGCCCTGCATGGGCAGTGCCCACACAGTTCTACACACAGGAAAGAAGCATGGCGGGGATGGTCAGGGAACTCCAGGACTACGCATGATGCTCTGAAGATATCTGGCTTAGTTAAGGACGGCTGGGCCAAAGGGCAGTCACTGAACCAGTTCTCATCAATAACAAAACTAAGCAAATTGCTCCCCAAAGCAAACACCATGTTTTTATTTCAGATTTATGGATTGCCAATGTTTCTTCTGGGGATGTTCAAAAGACATCCCCAGAAAATGATGATTCTGACCATATCAGCCCAGCAAAGCCTAAAACTCGATCTTGTAGGAGTTACTCGAATAATATTTTTGTTTCTGCTCACCAAAAAATAAAGTTTAAAATCTAAAGTAGTTATTGATTGTTATAGTTTGGGCAACAGAATTCTCTCTGGCTCGAAGATCTGTGGATTTTATGCGGTTAACCCCCGTCACAAACATTTAGATGTGTCAAAGTAACCACAGCGGCTTGAGTGCCTGAGTTGGGGCCTATGTGTCCTGTCTGAGGCAGAGCAGGAGAAACACCTGCAGAGAAGACTGACTGGCTCCTTACTCAAGAAACTGCCCATTGAGTTGGGAAGATTGGCTCAAGCACAAGGAAAAAAAAGTGGGTCAGACACTGAAGGTCACAGGACTTCAGCAAGATGGAGAAAGCATCGTTTATTGGAGCAGTCTGGGAAGGTTTCCCAGAGGAGGCAAACTTGACCCCTGTTTAGTGAATTGTGGACTGTCAAATAAGTTCAAAGAGGAGAAAAGGCATGTTAGCACAGTTAAGCACAGGGACAGGAGACAGACATCAGTTCACACAGGAACTGGAAACACAGATGGGAGAGGAAGACATGGCTGTGTAGGAAAGAGTAGGAAGATGGAGCACTGGGCCAGTGGTGCAAGCCCCAGCACTGATTAGGGTAGTCTGTGAGTGGCCAGCTGGAGCTTCAAAACGTCCTCCTTCAGGAAGTTTCCATGATGCTTTTAGCAATGCTTCTTTGAAGGACACTCTTAGCTTTCTAACACAAAGAATGCACAAGTAAAAGCAAAGCTGCCCTGCTTCTGCTCCTACCAGCTCTGAGACACACTGAGGTCCTTGTAGGAACCCAGAAGAACAGGCCTTGCAAACCAGTAAAGTCTAAGCTTCCTCTCCTCTCCTTTTCTTCATTTGTCTGAGATGGTGAGGGAGGTGGAAATGAGCCTCCCCATTTGAAGCTACTTCAAAGAAACCTGGGCAAACTCTGGTCATTTCTACTCTCCCTCCAGGTCCTACTCCACCCGTCACCACCTGCACCTCTCACCCTGCAAACAACAGTCAGCAAGAATTTGGATCAGAATAGATCCCAAATATCTACTCTCTTCCTTCTTTCCCCTAAGGATACAACTGTACCTGCCTGATTCAAAGTTAATTCCAGAGCTGTTTGCTGAGCATTTACTATGTACACACATGCAGAGAGTGAGACTGAATTGGGTCCGGGACTCCAGGAACACTGCCAGCCATGGAGCAAAAGAGTGTGAAGACAGCAGAGTAAACTGCTGAATTATGTATTTGCGATTCTTCGCTACTTTATATTCCATTCATACTTTTAATTCGAATGCAATCATTCCTTAGCTGCATTGCTGAGAGGGCTGCCTCTTCCCCCCCATCTCCACCCCCTGCTTGTTGTCGTAGAGCGGGGCTTGAAACCATGGTATAATTAACATAATTAAAGTATTAATAAAGATTGAAGGGGTTGGACACTATGTGAAATGCTTAATTTTGTGTATCTTTCCCTGATTGAATGTTTAGGTTTGCATTTCAGCTGTCACCCAAATTATGTGTAATTAAGCCAAAGCTCTCGGATCTGCCTGTCTCGTACCCAGTGCGGATGGCAGACAGATTTGATTCTGGAGAGAAGGTGGTAAATCTGCCCACTCATTTGTAGCTGTGTGCTTTCACACTTTTTATGCATCTCTTGCCTTTTCCCAGCGCATTCATCGATCAAATTATCCCATTAGCATGGAGTGAAGAATAGATAGCTACATAGCTACGGTGGAAGAAAGTCAAATGCTTTCAGCGTATTCCCCAGCCACTCCTCCCCACCCCAACATCCTGCCAGCTCTCCCTGGCTAGGGTCTCATGTGCCAGTGGACACAGGGTGATGCCCCTAAGTGCTGCAGATGACCGACCAGCCCTGAAAGCAGCTACAAACACAAAGGGAAGAGCTCCATGTTCAGGGAATGACTCACTTTTGGAACCTAAACTGCAAGGGCAGCCTAATCGTGTAAAGAAGTCACAAGATATTTAAAGAGCAAATCATTGTCTTGATATGGAAGGAGGCATCACTTAGATGCAAGGGCCTCAGGAATTCACCACTCTACAGAAGAGCTCTGCGGTTGTTCACAAAGTTCATGTGGCTCTCTTGGGTGAAACCCAACCACCCAAGGGTACTTTCAGATCATGCATAATGTGGTCATTCTTCTGCTGAACCTGAAGAGCAAATGAAACACATCAGTGTATGCATGTGCCCTCCCCAATACTGAAAAGCGAGTCTGGGGAGAGAAGAAAAGCCAGGGATAAACGAGCACTTCCCAGTGAAGAAGGAGGCCCAATGGCCAACATAGATGGGGAGTCCTGGGGAGGCTGCAGCAGTAGCAGAAGGAAAAGAGTTGCACAAGGAAGACTGGACTGGAGCCTGACCTTGACAACCAAAGCAGACTCACACAGTCCCAGTTGTGAGACCAAGAACGTGGCTGAGGCAGCCCTTGAAAGCCTGGCACAAGTTGGTTGGTTTTAGGAGAGTGGCTCTGCCTACCTTGCCAGGTAAATGTCTGTCTATTCTGGATGATTTGAAAGGAAAGAGGAGGCAGCAGAGCATGGACAGCCTCAGATGCCACATGGAGGAATATGCAAGGAAGAAGGCTGTAGAACCAATGGAACTGTGATCCTGATCCATGCAAACGGAGGAGGAGGACCTCATGCCATCCTAGCTTTCCATCGCTGTTCTCACAAATTACCACAGGCTTAGCATTCAAAACAACAAATTGAGGATCTCAGATTTCTGTAATCAGAAGTCCAATGGACTCAGCTAGTTTCCTTGCTTTGAGTTTCCTGTATGGCCAAACTCAAGGTGTCAGTTGGGATGGGGTCCCTCCTGGATGCTCTGGGGGAGAATGAGGCTCAGCCAGGCTGTGGGAAGAATTCTGTGCCATTGGGCTCCTGTCTCCTTGTTGGCTGCCCTCTGGCTAGAATCCCATCAAACCTCTCTCACCCCAGATTTCACACCATTTCCAGTTTGCATTCCTAGACAATAAAATGGAGTATAAAAGACCCTTGGATGCAAATTGATGAGACTCCTTAATTTTGTACAAAGTTTCATCTCTTTGTTAAAGGTATCTTGTCTACCTGCCCTCATATAAATTCCTTTCTTCCCTTCCTCTTCTTCATCCTTCCCCTGTTTCTTCTTCACCCCAAAGTAACATGTCCTTTATGAGATCTTTCCAAAGCACTTGACCTGTTATTCATGGAAATGAACACTCTAGCTCACTGGTTTATACACTCAATAAAATGATGTTCACAGATAGTATGCAAGAAAAACAGGAATAAACAAGTTTGGGGGAGAATATAACAGCATTCTGGTGTCAAATTGAATTAAATATGAGCTAAGGAGGTCTCTGTTCTGGAATCTTAACAAACTGCAACCTAACTTATTACACAGACTAACTGAAAACCTAACTCTGAGCATACATACTCATAACCATAGCTAAGTCTCAGCCAATCACAGAAGCCCAGCTTCAGCCAATCACTGGCAGCCACATGTTTGAAGGGGTTCAGATAAAGCAACCAGCAAGCCTATCAGTTGGGCTGCCTCTCTACTTAGCTTGTTTTCTACCCATAAATAGTTTGTGACCGCAGGACACACAAAGTCCTTTGACCCTGCTCTGGTTCTGAGGACTGCCTGATTCGTGAATTGTGATTTTCTCAGTTAGACTGTGCTAAATTTAATTTGTTTAGCTTTTAACGCTGGGGAGAACATATGGACATACTGAAGGAAAGGCCTCCTTGCTGGGAACATGAATACGAGTCAGTGTATCTTTCAGAAGAAATGGAGAAGATAGTCATCCAGAGATTTCGCTAGGCCTGGATGGTTAAAAAGACTTCTGCTGAATATGAAATGACTCACATGCCTGTGTGAGGGGTAACATATGCTCTTGGCACTTTTTTTCTTTTGAGATGGGGTCTTGCTATGTATCTCAGGCTGACCTTGAACTCACTATGTAGCCCAGGCTGGTCTTGAACTTGCATCAATCCTTTTGCCTCAGCCTCCCAAGTGCTGGGATTACAGCGTGCATCACCATGCCTAGAATGGCATTGTGTTTTTCAATCACCTACCTCCCAAACGAAAATAAATACCTAAGTCAATAAAAATGTGACACAGTTCTCAATTAACAGGACAAAGTTAAAGGCAACATGGCAGTCGTCACCCCCATCCCAGGGCTGCAAAGATGTAAGATTCCCAAGCTAGCCGAGTTTGCTGGCAGCGACCCTCAATCTTTGAAACAGAGTGCCTTAAAGGCTGGTCTGAGCTGAGAAAGTTAAAATCGACCAGATAGAGGAATCTACTGTGGTCACTTGTAATTATTCTCTTCCCCCTGGTAAAGTGTATCTAAAACAGCACACCATTCAGAGCAAGTGTTTTGATCAATTATGTACAATGGTAGGTTAGCACCTTCCTGAGTTTCCCTGGCTGATTCATTACCACTGTGGTGGCACAGAGCAGCATTTCAAAGGGCCAATTAGTGAGTCAGACAGACTTGAGTTTGAATCCCAGCTCTGCCTCCTGACCACCTTGCTTTGAGCAAATTACTTAGCCACCATGAGCTGCAGTTTCCTCTCTAAAAAAGGAAATAATGGAACTTTGGTTGCAGAACTATGGTGGCGGCTCAGCATGAGGGATGCAAAGTGGCTTTGTATAGGACCTTTGGCACACAGCCCTTGAGAAATGGCTGGCCCTGTAAGAAGATAGATAGGTTTTCCTTTGGGAGTGTGAGGTAGAATTTGGTGACATGGGATGTTGTCCAGCCTCAGTGCAGAGTGTGGAACAATCAGAGGGCATCAGGTAGGTGCTGAGCAGGAGGAAGAAAGGCACAGAGAGGCCCTGGGATGGCCTTGACCCATGTGACAGTTCTACTCGGTGATGAGCAGTTTGAGTTCCGGAGCCTCAGGGATCCAAAAACATGTACAAACAGCTCAAGTGGCTTCCTGGAAGAACAAGAGCTTGGAATACCTTGGAGTTCTCAGCCAGCTTACCTGCAACTTTCAGTCAGGCAACAAGCTTGGCACAAATGCCTGCACTGGATCAGATGCTAATGATACAGAGGGGATAAAAAACGGGTCCAAGATCCTGGAGGAGTTAATGTCTCAAAGGGGAAATGCACACTTAGACTATTCTGTTCTATTGCAACTAGATCATGGAATAAATGAGCAGAAGTTTGACTCTCTGGTCCTCCCTGGAGAAAATAAGGAAAGATTTTCCTAGAGATGATGACCTGTAAATAATGTCACAAGTAGTAATAGGACTTTGGTGAATGAGGAAAGAAGAAAAAAGCATTCTGGGCAGGGGGGAAGGACAGGGTTGTGAATGGCTCACACACATTCTGGGGACATCGAGAGAGCAGAGTGGACTGAAATAATTGGCATTTGGAGGTGAGGCCAAATGGGCAGTGTGTAGAGTCCCCGTGCTGGGTTCAGTTCTCAGAGGTTGAAATCACTTGCTCCTAAGACACCACCAACACAATCAAGAAATCAATCCAGATATGTCTATCAATCAGTTACAGAATGGGAAGGAGAAACATGCCTGTCATCATTCCAGTGAATTTATTGTCTTCTCTGTATCTAATATGCATGTGACCTGGAGGTCTTGTAAAACCATGGATTTGGACTCAGCAGGTCTGCACTTGAATCCTGTAAGAGTCTGCATTTCTAAGAAACCCAGATGATGTCGGTACTTCCAGCCTATGGATCCCATTTTTTGGGAAGCAAAGGTCCAGATATCTTGGCACCAATCTATTTCTTCCAAAGACTATGGCAATGAGGCCCTGCCTCCCTACTCTTGTGTAACCTATCTACTGAATAAAGTACACACACTCTGCCATCCACAGCTACTGACAATTTCTCCCCATCACCCTGAAGAAAAGTAATTTAGGGAGAAATCATCTTGCAATATCTAACGTCCTCAGTAGCATTACAATTCAGACAGTTCTTCAAACTTTCCCACCCTTTATCAATTTGGAATGTGAATGAACATCTGACCCAAATTTCCCCACTTCCTGCGGCTGAGCCACAAGGTAAAAGTCTTAATATTCTCATTGAGCAACTCTTTGGATTTCTACTTGCAGACAGAAAAACATGATTCTCTTTCATTTTAAGTCACTAAA
>RJWT010032032.1:0-14210 GCA_004365215.1 Cuniculus paca | reverse complement strand
ACATGTTGTAAGGTTCAAGATAAAACAGTGGTTCTCAGCAGTGACCACATATTGGAATAATCTGGTACATGAAACAGAGACACCCAGCCTCAACCCATAGCAAAGGAATCAAAATCCCTGTGAACAGACCCTGTGCATTGGTGGTTTTGACAGCTTTCCAGCTGCAGCCAGGTTTGATAATTCTTTGCATAGAAGGAATCACAGAATGTTTGGGGATCACAAAGATGAGGCACCCAACCCAATTAATAAGGTAGCCAAGGCTACTAAGGGAAAATGACACCTGAGCTATCTTGGAATTTCAATGAAGGACTTGCCCAGGTGAAGCTTTGGAAATGTCATTCCAAGGAACAAGAAGAGTTCACGTCACTGCAAGAATGTCTGGGTAGAGTTACAGCACTGAACTGTGTGGCTTTTACTTAACCAACAAAGCAGAGTCAATTGAGGCTTGCTAGCAGGAAAGTAATACAGTCCATCTTATGTGCATCTGAGGTACCAAAGCATCAACCGGAGAGTGTATTTTACTCTCTTCCAGCTCACCCAGCAAGAACTCTTCCCTTTAATGAGTCCTTCAAAGTTGTTGGCACCTCCCTTGGTTTCAGACATTACAAACAGGAAATTTTACCCATGAGCAAACCTTTGCCCCGTCCTTCTGTGAAACAAAGACCAGCTGTTCTCCTGTGGTTGCACCTGGGGTAAAGAGAGCTCCTCAGGTCTTCCAGCCAACTACAAAACTGGGACTCAGCATCACGGATTCACTACTGGTGCTTGCAGAGGGCTGCGGTGTCAAATTTGTGGAGACATTTTAATTTTAAAAAGTATTGTGTCAAGCTGATAAGAACAGTTACTACACTTGATCTTAGCCAAAAGGCCGAGAAGCTTGACACATTTCTAGCTAAATGGATGGACCTTGAGACCATAACCTTTCGTGAAATAAATTGGATACACATGTACAAATACTGTATTGTTTCTATGTTGAAAAATACCAGAAGTGTAAATAAGGACCAAAATATGTAATTACTGTGAAACAGGAAGGAAATATTAAAATGAAGAGGGGAGCAAGGAAGGGAGGAGGAAGAAAGGAAAGTAAAGGAGGCGAAAGGAAAGAAGGGAAAAGTTTAAAAAAAAAACAAAAAAAATGGAAACAATGCTTTTGTAAATGAGGGAAGGACACGCTGAAGGGAGGATAGAGAAATGGGGAAAAAAGACAATCACGTTATACCATGTACAGGTACAAATTCCCCATGATGAATGTGAGCATTATGTTTATCTAAAATGTTCCAATAAAATCTGAAAAAAGTATTGTGCTTCTGATACAAAGCTGTCATCCTTGGCTGGGGAAACCTGGGTATCATTGTTGCTACAGATAAAATAGAAATTATTCCCTGAGAGAGGGCTTGGACTCTAAAAAACTTAAACAGCAACAACAATTCAGATGCTCCTCTTCTCATTTTCGGTAAGCAAGTCCACTAATACATCAAGCAAGCCTCTAGAGTAGCTTTAGTTCATGAGTGGGGCTGGAGGGGGTTTGCCCTGTTTATGTTTGTTTTTGTTTTTTGTTTTTTGTTTTTTCTTTCATTCTAAGATACAATCAACTTACTCATAACTTTATAGAGGGAAAAGAGGAGGGAAGAGATGGAAAAGGAAGAAGAGGGAAAGGAAAAAGGAAATGCTTAAATTTAATGTGTGTTTTAATTGCAAAACAATATGATTTCTAAGCTATTAAAATACATATGTAAGGATGAGGATGGGAAAAGTATACTTTATAAGAAAATTCCCAGGAGGAAAATTAAAGACATTTAAAGGTACTAGGAATTTTATAATCAATAGGAAACATAATCCACATGTAGTATACTTCATATATAAAATAATCCAAAGCTATATTTCAGTCAGAGAAATCTGAGGCCTGGGCATATTAAGAAACTTACTGTAGGATCTCAAGGAAATCACTTGGTAGAGAAGCCAGAACTAGAAAGCTCATCTCCCGGCCTCAAATTTGATTTGTTTTTCATCATACTAGAACATTCCAACTAACATCTGAGAAGATAAAAGTATGTTTTAACAATTACAACAACAAAGCAAAAGAGCATAGTGCCCCAGTTCTCAACACAATGTTTTGTTAATTCATTCAATGGCTGTTATCTTGAGTAGGTGACACAGACATATCAACTTGCACTTTAGTGTGTCAAAATGACTGGTTTAACTTGCTTCTTGGTTCCCAAGGCTAATTATTATTTTTAACACCTTTTGACATGCTAAATGAGGCTAATAAGTGTAAGATTTCTCATATATATGTCTTTCAAAGTGTCAACAAATTATTCTATTTAAGCCTCATAGAAACACCATAAAACAGCTTTTAATTTGGAACCCTTCCTAGGAAACACATGTTTAATTGACAGAATAGTGGTAAAAGTTATAGTGTCAGAATGTACAGTTTTACAGCCTTCCTCTGTCACATGTCTGTTGCAAAAACTTGAGTACGTTACTTAATCTTCCTGTGTCTCAGTTGTCTTCTCTGTGATATGGAGCAATAAGATTAAGGAGCTCATGCATCCATTTTTTAGAATTAAGTGGGAAATCCTTGCAAGGAACTGCTCACTATAACCAGAAAGCTAGTTTTACATCACATTCTCCCCATCCACCAACTCTGGCCAGCACCCTAAGTACCAATCAATTTTTCCATGTAGATTTCTCTGTCCTGATGAAACTCACAACCTTTCCTTTGTTCTCTGGACACACCAGATGCCACCTTTGCTGTTCAATGCATGTCACGAATTGCAATCCCATTTCTTTTGTTTATTCCCAAATAAAAGTTTCTTTATTAGATATTCACCTCTGTATTTCTGTTGGCCTCTGACACCTCCTGCTGTTTAGACCTGCTCTCTGTGGGCCATGCACACAGCTGCATGAAGAATGACAGTGTCACCAATCCTCAGGACACTTGCCACCTCGTACTGAAAGCCAACACCCGGATCCCAGGTCCTTCATCATCTTTCTATTCAGGTCCGTCTTTGTTAGATAACCTTTCTAGTGCTCTGAAGTTTCTTTCTGTGGGTTGTCAGGCAAAGACATTCTTGGCACCGAGTGAAAACTTGGTCAGAACACCACACAGTACATGATTCAACACACGGTTTTGAGCACACCCAACTTAGCAGCTACAGTGCTAGGAACAAAGTCATCCCTCTTTCATGCCACAGCACATCCTTCCCAAGAGCGGGGCCCTTATCTCTTCTGTATCCAGTTTCTAATACCTACATTATGATATCTGTTTTGCAAAACAGGACATTGCTTCACTAAGTCGTTATGGGAGGAAACACAGGCCAGTGAGCAGAACAATGATTTGAAAGTCCTGAGTTCTGTTTTGACCTGCACTGTTGATTAGTTGTGTATTCAGCCCTACGAAGGTCAAAGCTGAATGGCCTTGCCTTGATGACTTTCTCTGTGTGCCCGGCTCTAGATGGAAAACAAATCAGGCAGCTGGCTCTCAGCCTTTGGGAGCTACAGTCTTTGGAAATAGAGGTATAGGCATGCTTTGTTTTCATTTTCAAAGCAAAAGAACAGAACAAACTCTCTGAGATGGAAGTGGGAGTAGGCTGGGAGAGCATGAGGAGAGGAACCTGATAACCTTTTAAACAACCCAGGGATGAACGGATCGCTTGAATCATTCAGATCAAAGAAGGCTTTTTGGCACAAGTTGGAGTCTGCTGCGTTTGAAATGGAAGAGGCGAAGGGAGCTTTGACAGAATTCTCTGAACGTAGACAACGGCAGGTGTCCAGAGCTCTGCCTGTGGGTCCCAGACTGGAATCCACGGTGAGTGAGGCCGGTGGGCCAAGTGGAAGGCCCAGGCCTCTTCTAAAGGGCAGCTCGTCATGCAGAGACGTAAGCTGCTGTCAACACAATTGCTGAGTTTTCAAGAGAAATTGAATATTTCGATGTTTGTCACTGGGACTTCTGAATTATTTCCCCTCAGGATGGTGATTGAACCCATAGCCTTCACACTGAGCTACATCTCAAATAACCCCCATCCCCATCCCAACTCTTCATTTATTTATTTATTTATTTAGATCTCTTTCCAGACAAGGTCTTGCAAAACTGCCCAGGCTGAGCTTGAACTTGTGAATTTGTGATCCTCCTACCTCAACCTCCCAAAATTCTGGGATTTACAGATGTGTACTATCATGCCTGGCAGAACTCCTGATTTTTTTAAATAGTGGATCCAACTTTTAAAGAGACACTGTGCAGGAAAAATAAGCATATAGATTCAATAGTATACTTTTCATCTTTCCATGTAGATGGGATGGCGTTTCACAAGAGCTTTAATTAGCATTGTGCTATGAAAGAGTAGAAGTTACATTCCAGACCAAAGGCATTGATAGTGACACTCAATGCTGACTGCATCTGTGTGTTTAAAAGATATTCATACTTTGGTCCAAACACAAAGATTTTGATCTAATAGGGTTTCAGCATAAGCATTAGGAATGTTAAGTGCTCCTCCAGTTATTCTAACATGCAACCCTGACTGAGAAATTCTGTACTAGAATATTGTGAGAAAAGTTAAGAGTGTAGGAAGCTGTGAGTTTTAAAAATACGCAGTCAATTCCTCAAGGTAGATTGGAGAGTTGATGCTCAATATGAACCGCTATTTCTTTTTTCTTTTCTAATGGAACGCTTGACTTTCCAGCATCATTGAAGGTGGCCTTAACGCCTTTGGGTTCCGTAAGAGCCAGCTGACAGGACACACTGGGCAATTGGTATGGTAGGAAAAGTCAAACCCAGCAAAGGGACAAGTGCAAGCCCAAGCATGGCTAAGTATTTATGGGAGAAATTCATTTGTTGTCTGATGGCCATGAACTGGGCAACAGAGCAAAGTAAGTCTTTTGCCAGTGTATGCAATTCAGTCTCCGTCCACATTCTAATGGCTGCAAAACCCACCATATGAAGCTAATAAATGATGCGGAAATGTAATACTTTTGGGGTTTTTTCCTTCCTTATTTTGTAAGCCTTCTGCATTATAAGTAGCATGATGAAGACCCCGTGGTTTTATCCACAGCTTGTTTGTATTTCATTTTTAGTTCCTCTTGCTATTTGTTGCATTTCTCATAAAAGCTCCGAGTACAGATTGAGTATATTAAATCATGCACAAAGGGATGCTCAGTGGGGCATTTCCTTTTGGTTGGGTGTATCAGAAGAGGCCCCTGACCGCTGGTGCCAAGGAAGCTCGCCATCTAAAATGAAGTGGCAGCTCACTAGAGAGAAACCTGGGAAGAGGACATGAAGGTGATTGTACTCATGATGCCACACTGGCAACCTCTTGCCTGTCAAGAGAGACTTGAAAGCTGACACTAAGGATTTCCTTGGAAGATGATGCCAGTTAGGTGAAGATCCTCATCCTCACCATGCCTTCCCCAGAGAGGTGTCTCCTCTTCAGCATGAGCCAGGGGAGAACACTTCAGTGAAATCACCTGCAAGGCTTCATATAAGTTTCCTGGACTTTTGGAAGCAGAGGTTCTGGTGTGTGACTCACACCTGAGAACACAGAGATGGTGATGGAGCGGTCCTTGTCTAGTTTCTGGAGCAGGGCTGTGCTCTAAATAATCACACTTCTAAAACTTGGTGGAGCTAACAAGGACTTTTTTCAAAAGGGGCAGATTGGGTCATCTTTGAAGAAATTGCCTGGAAAGGTACTGACTCACTAGGATATGGACCATGAAAGCAAACCCTGGAAAAATTGTAAGTAAGTCAACTAAGAAGGTATAATGGGTCTAAGGGAATAGTTTCTGAGAGATATCTTGTAATGTAGGGAAAAAAAAAAAAGAAATATCTTTTTAAAAAAATAAAGCTCAACAAAATGACCCATGAGAAAAAAGTTCATTGGTAGGTCCATTACACTCAGACAATCCCAAGGAAAGATTATAACAGTGCTGGTCAAGTTAAAACTTCTTACTCCACCGGGAAAACTTCCCTTGCTCCACTGCACTCCTTTATTTATGGTGAAGATGAAAATCTCAGCCAGGGAAGAAGGAGCAGATGGAGAGAGGAGAAAATGAGGAAACCAGAGTGACTCCTCTTCCTTCCCCTGGATTTCCAACTTGAGTGGTAACTTAAGCTGTGAATGAGACAAATCTGAAGTTTACATGGATTAAACTTTGTATTAGACTTTTTAGTACCTTGAAAAAAAAGATATTTTCTCTTAGTAATCAGAAATGCCAGCAGAGAACTATCCAGAATTTCATTGGTAGGAGAACCTGGGAATTAAGGGAAAGCAGTCCAAATACCAGGTTAGAAGGGACAGAAGTAAAATAAAAACTGTTTTCTACTCATAACCCAGTCCAACTCATATTATAAACCATTTCAAGTTAGATAAAATGTTTTGTAGTGTGAATTCAACTTTATAAGATGCAATGTGGTGTCACAGTCATCTTTATAATCGTCACCTTTAAGGTCATGTTTGCTACTTCAAAGATATACTGGATTACTTCAAGGTATTAAGAGAGAGTCCATAGACACCAGTTCCATGGTGAAAGACACTAGCAAAGATACACTCAAAAATACATAGATGTCTTCACTGTAGGTCTTCTCAGAGCCTTTAATAGGTTTTAATGTATGTTGTGAGTCTATAAAAGGGGGTAGCTGATTTAACAATTTCAAACTCACTTGTCTATGGAATGTGATTATTCCTAAAACTTTAGGCTTTTATTCAATTAATATTTGCTGAACATCTGCCATATGCAGGTGTGGCGCTGAGTATTGGGGATCAATTGACTATAGTAGATGTGGTCTCCTCTACAAAAGTCTTAACCTAATGAATTGTTTATTCACTCCTAGGAATAAACGATTCCTTATTCTGGAATTCTCTCTGGAGTGATCTATTCTATCCCACTTTCCAAGTTTCTGACACAGAAAATTATTTGTTAACACAAATACAAATCATCTGAGGAAGAAGTTATCTTATAAAATGGGTGTGTTTTTGTAAAATGTAAAGGGAGGGTGGCAAATCACTGCCAAGTATAACAAAAGTGATTTAGTTCCTTTAGTTCTTTATGTCCTTGATCAGTTTTAGATAAGAATTTTAAACATGCTCATGAAAAGTCCAAGTCATTCACCTTTTTTTTTTTTTTTTTTTTTTACTTCTTTGGGTTTTCCCCTTTATCAGACATGAACTCACCACATTTGTCTTTCCCTGTTCTCTCCTAAGGGTTCTGACATCAACCTTTTCCATTTGTTTGGATTTTCTAGGAGGTATTTTGACTACCTATTGTTCATGATTGCTGGGCAGTTTGGAGCTCTTGTCCTCTCCTCCACCAATCTAACACTGTTATGGTTAATACATTGTGTCAACTTGAGTTTAGAAGTTTAACTGAGAGACTCAGCAGGGAGCCAGGGTTCTCACTTTGTAAATATCCTCATCCTGTGCAAAGGAAGGCAAGGACATTTTGTAAGTGTTAGACTCCTCCTGAAGCGGGGGTGTTACACCCACCCTAAAAGGGAGGTGGTGACCTGTGCATAACATAAGGGAGGAGAAGAGGTTTGTTTTCCCCTTTTCTCCCTTTTGCTCTGGCTGCTGCCTTGAAGTGTTGCCCCAGTGCCATGCCACCCTGCCTTGGAGCCAGCTGATTATGAACTGAAATCTCCAGAAACTGTGAGTTAAATAAACCTTTCCTTGCTTCGCTTTCAGTGTCAGGTGTTTTGTCTCAGCATCAAGAGAAAAGTAACCAAGACAAACACACACACACGTACCATGGTATATAAACATATATGTGTACATACTCTCCTCAAAACAGGATGAATCTGAGATCTTACTGAAGTAAGAGGCCTGTACTAAGTCAGAAATTCTTCTACCTTAGCAAATAAAATGTCCTAAAATTATTTTCCACTGAGAATTTTATATGCAGTGGTGCTTCTCTTTGCCCAATAAGTAGGTCCACATCTAGCTAACTTAACTATGGCATGTGAATTTTGATACATAATGTGAAGGAAAATGCATAGGATGCAAACAAGACTTCTCTCTGCACCTTGGGATGGTGATGTCTAGCTTTCTACATAATGATGATTAGCAGTGACTTTGATCTTGAATGAGTAGCTGTGAATATATCAGATGTCAAAGGAGGTAGTCCAATGGCCCTAAACACATAAGGAGTTATTCTCTCATACTGGTCATCACAGCCTCAGTAGGAATTTTCGTTCCTGGAGAGTCTCAAATGGCCCAGCCTCTATGCCCGGAAATACAATCATTTACCCTGCTCCCTCTATGAATTGCTCAGTCCATTCTTCCAAGTTCCTCACCAACTACTAGATTCTCTGTCCAGTAGAGGAGAACTGTAGGACTAAGGGGCTCATCTATGATTCCATGTGGTCAAGATGCAAAGGATGCATCATAGCAAGTATTTCAATCCATAATTACCTGAATTACTGAAGTCAACCTAAAAATGTACTTTATGAGTTGTGTCATCACTACAATAGATATCTGAGATAGTCAATTTACAATAAGAAAAAGTTGATTTTGACTCTCAGTTTT
This sequence comes from Cuniculus paca, assembly GCA_004365215.1. Taxonomy (NCBI): domain Eukaryota; kingdom Metazoa; phylum Chordata; class Mammalia; order Rodentia; family Cuniculidae; genus Cuniculus; species Cuniculus paca. The sequence goes on along the minus strand of RJWT010032032.1, from coordinate 5,697 downwards.
CATGTTTCTGGTCCATGACCAACTGGTCCTGTTGCTTGTAGACCTTTGAAAAGAGAGGACATGATGGTGGGGAGTATGTGTCAGAGTAAAGCTGTTCACCATATATATGGCCAGGGATGAAATGGAAAGAAAAGTAAGTAGGTGAGACTCCATCATCCCCTTCAAGGCCACGTCCCCAGTAACATAAAGTTCTCCCCTTTTAAAGGGTCCACCATCTCTCAACAGTGTCACGCCAAGGACCAAAACTCTACCATGTGGATCTTCGGGAAACTCTTAAAATGAACTGTAGCAAGTTGTTCTAGGGTTTTGATTTATGCAAATTATTTCTCAAATATGGCTTAATTTCTTCTAACTTTTGTGATCATACATATCACTATTTGTTTCCACGTCACCATCACTAAGAGCATAATAGGTATTGATTAGTCTTTCTACTTTTATTCTGTCTTCTCCAATTGACTTTTTCATATGGAACAGACAACCTTAAAAATAAAAACAATAAATCAGGTCATTGATTTCCAACTAAAATGCAGTAATAGGATAATTTTGAAATAATCAGAAACAGAAGACTATATATTTTTTCCCAGATGTGTCCAAAGGTAACACAGCACTATGATCCCTAAATAAGGGAAAGTAACAATGTGATGTAGAGCAACTATCTTGGTGATCACAGTTTGCCTAGGATTTAGAGGATTTCCAGAACAAAATCCTTTCAGACTAGAAATTCTTAAATCCAAAATCCTTAGCAGACTAGAAAAACCCTGGACAAACCAGGTAACTTGTTCACCTAAAAGCCCTGTGCTTTTACTAGCTAATTACTTGTAGGAAGAGGCTGGGAGGACCTAAATGTAACTCTCCAGTCTTGAGTTGAGGAGATAGAGGTAGGAGTTTGGAGAAGTGAGGAGGGTAGAATTTGAGGAGTACCAGAAAAAAAACAAGCTGCACAAAGAAAGAGGTAGAGTTCTGTAGATGTACAGAAGAATCTCTTCAAGTCCCTGGCTGAGTTCTGATCTGCAAAATCATGAGAGGCAACTACCTGTGGCTGAAAAAAGAAACATCAGAAAGGAATAGGTGGAAAAGCCTTGAAGCTCACACAGGGCTGGGATTAGATTTCCATCCCCAAAACGAAAAGGCAACTACCTCACACTTAAATAAACAGCAGGTAAGTGGGTAGAGTCTTTGGAGGTCACTATCTTAGTGATGGAAATAAATGAGTTCTAAACTAATGACTGTTTTGGACCCATCCTAACAGAACTTATTTGACAGGATCTGACTGCTTCCAAGCAACTTAACTGTACACCAAAAATAAATAAATAAAACAAAAGCAACAGAAAACCAGCATTACTTAAGTATTTATACCAAAATCCATAAATCCAGGAAAAAAATCAATAAACAGTAAAAAACAGGAATGACAAAAATATATAATAGAAGAAAATATATAATAATGATATAAAATGTTGTTTTCCAACTTCTTTAAAAGACTGATGATTCTTCAAGGAAAAAAAGACCTAGTGAATTCTGGACTTTAGGCCATACGTAGAAGTAAACAGAATGGTAACATAGCATAAAAGATGAAAGGGGAAATGCGTGTATGTGATTGACGTAATGATCTTACAACATGTGTGAAGTAGTATATTCATTGAAGGTAAACTGTGATAAATTAAGAAGTGTATACTTTAGACCGCAGAACAACTATCATCAAAAAATGAATAAGAGTTACAGCTAATAAGTCAATAATAATGAAGGTTTAATAATAAAAATACCAAATTTTTAAAAATAAGAAAAGAAAAATAAAGAAACAATATCAATAACTAGAAATTAAATAGTGATATAGAAGATTTAAAATCAATAACATTAACCACTATATGGAATGCTAACAGTCTGGACATTTGAACTGAATTACAAGTATTACTAGATTGGATTAAAAGAAAATACCCAACTGCATATTCGCTGAAAGGCATCAGCTAACTTACAGATTTTTACAGAAAAGATATATCAAGCAAGCACTAATAAAAAGGAAGATGAAGTAACTATAGTAGTAATATGAAATTTTATGGTTCTAATACTTAGAAACCTTACCCCCTTACTCTCAGTAAGTGACAGCAAAAGTAGACAGAAAATCAGGGAAGATATAGGAGATTCAAAAAATACTATCAACCAACTTGACCTAATTAAAATTGATAAAATCTTCCATCCAACAATAGAATGCACATTCTTTTCATGTATGCTTACTCCTTTCAATAAGATAGATAATATTTTGGGTAATAAAACAACTCCCAGGCAGTTAAAGAGGGTTAATATTATATGAAGTATGTTCTCTGAATCTCAGAGAATTAAATAGAAGCCAGCAACGGAAATACATCTGCAAAATACCTCAAATATTTGGAAACTGGCCCATTGGTTAAAAAGAAAATCACGAGGATATTAGAAAACATTTTGACTCAAATAGAATAAAAAACGCAACATAGCAAACTCTGTGGAATGAAACTAAAACAGTACTAAGAGCTTATGGCATTAAATAAATGTTTGCATTAGAAAAGAAAAAGAATTTCAAGTCAATGATCTTAGTTTCCTTAGGAAACTAGAAAAAGAAGAGTACATAAAATCTAAAATAAGCAAAAGGAAAAACAATAAAAATAAAAAGTACCTTTATTGAATATTTATTGTGACTCAGGTCTTGTTTTCTCTGCTTTTATGCCCAGTATCTTTTCTAATCTTGCCACAGCTTTATAAGTTAGTCATGATTACTAGCCTATACTGCAGATGAAGAATCTGAATCTCACTGAAATCCAATTAAATTCTCCAAGTTTATGTAGAGATAGAGTTGTGATTTGAATTCAGATCTCAATGCTATAGTACTCCTATACTCTGTAAGTGGTATTGAGCATATTTATACTATTAAGCAAATTTTAAGATCCATATATTTGATATTTCTTTGCTTTGTGGACATACAGTAGTGTGCTTATGGGTATACAATGCAAAAATACATATATACGTACACACACATGCACTCATTCTTTACTAATCTAGAACCAGAAAGCTCTTCTCCTAGTTTGGCCCTCTTATCATCGTGTTTGAAAATTGTTCTGCCAATGAAATAATCTACCATGAAGGACATCTGTGGAAACAGTCTGTAGCCAGAGCACATGAGAAATTTCCACTTGTTCCTGCCTGTCCTTGGGTCACAGAGACAGGTGAGCAGCTGAGTGCCATGGTGTATCAGAGAGTCACTGTAACTCACGCACATGCTCATATCTCCTCATAAGAATAAATCCAGCCTCCTTAAAATATTAGGAAGCCAAACTTGTATTCTTTATGGAAGAAACCAAATGTATTTCCCTCCAAGCACAAAGTAATAGAGAGCATCCGATACCCAATTCCTTCTTCTGGGGCTGCTACACAATCGCTGTATCATCTTGGACAACTTGCTACATTTTCTGGACCCTCAGTTTTCTTAGTTGTAAAATGAAGCAAAGAAGCATCATCAGTGCGCTGTCCCTTTCATTGTGTTTTTACCTCTTTTCTCCTACATACCTGATAATTTTGACCATCTTATCAATATGACTCCTGCACAATCAGCTCCTTGTGCTGATAAAGGTGAAAGTCAGATCATATTCATTACCATCTCCAAATCCTTCAATAGATTCCATTTCATTAAAAGAAAAATTTAAGTCCTTACAAGAGTTTCATACCGTCATTTTCCTCCATTATCTCTACCCAACCTTCTGTTATTTCTCTGACTTTATCTATTGCTCTTTCCCTCTATGTTAGTTTGCCAGAGGTGCTGTGATAAAAATATCAGAGGACAGGGGACTTAAGCAACAGAAATTATTTTTCTCACAGGTCTGGAGACTAGAAGTTCAAGGTCAAAGTGTCAGCAGGTACAGCTTCTATGAAGGACTCTCTTTCTGTCTTTCAGGTGACACCTTCTTGCCAGGTCTTCATATGGTCTTTCTTCTGCACATGCACATCCTGATGTCTCTTTCTGTGCCCAAATTTTTCTCCTTACAAGGACATGAGGCAGATTAGTTTAGGACCCACCCTCATTTTAACTTGATTATCCATCTGGCCTGTTCATCTATTCAAAAAGAAATGTTTTGAATGCCAGCTAATGCCCCAGGCCTTGTTAGAATCCAGGGATACATAAGAAAACATTAGGACCTGGCTGAGGATCAGTAAGTACAGTAATCTACACAAGGTCCCATCCGTCCAGAGAAGGGACAGGTAATCTGGAAGGTTTCTGGCAAGAGTTTGCAATACTGCCAAAGTCTAGAGAATGAACAAGCACTAGCTGGGTATAAACTGGAGAAAAGAATTTTCTAGATTGTTAATATCATGTATGAACATGCAAAAACATGAAACAGTAATAATATAAACATAGTAAAGGACATGCAGAGAATATGAGATAATGAAACTTGATTAATATAGGGATAGAGAATAAAAATTACGTGCTTTAAAATGTTGCATTTTAAAAGATGTAGAGAGCCTTAGAAAATTCTTAATAAGGAAATTATTTGATCAAGTCTCTACTCTAGGAGGTTTAGTCTACCATCACTGAGAAGAGCTAGCTTATCAAAGGAGATGAGATAGCAAGCTGTAGTCATTATGCTATAAAGAAATAAGTATCAACATCAAGGCAGAGACAACACAAAGAGAAGAGAAAAAGTAGCTACTTGATGTGTTAAGCAAATAGAATCTACAGGATTGCTGTTGGGTTTGGATGCAGCAGTCGAACAAGAAGAAAAATCTGAAATAACTACCAGGCTTGGGGTTTGGTAAAGAATGAGATGATGATGTTACTCATTATGAGAAGGAGAAAGAAACTCAATTAAGATGTCCCATGGACCCCCAAAGTTTGGGTGACTCAGTGTGACCTGAGATAAATATTGATCAGTAGAATGATCACATGGAACGCTCTTGATCTCCTACTGTCAAACAAACTACAGGGCTTATTGCAAATGCATAATGTTTTACAGAGAGCCAAATGTTTTCTTTTGACCTCAAAAACATAGTCAAGGAGACAAAAGACAAATTTTTTTGTTTATTTTCATTTTACCAGTGAGGAAGCTGGCAATTAAAGAGGATGAGTGGCTTATTTAACATCATTACTTAGTTTTTGGAAATCAAGATTAAGTCTTCTGACTCAATCTTACCCTTTTCAAGACCACACACTTTTCCCATAAAAGCATGCTTTAAAAAGACATGTAATCTGTTCCCCATACAGCTTTACAGTAATGGTAATTTAATCTTCTAAGTAATCAACCTAGGCTTTCCCACTTACCAGTGAAATTGCAGGTGGAAACTACAAAACTTGAAACTCTATCTTTTACATTTCTCAATTGATCCCATTTGATGGTTAGTGATTAGGGAGATACATGCCCATTATCTAGTTTTTCAAAACCCAGCTGTTCAAATTAAATAACCCACCACATAAAAGCTGCCCATCTACCTTAGTGACTGAAAGATCATTAAATGCTGACCAATCTTTTATGCCCAACTCCATAGGGAAAATTGACTTTTGTGTTAATAATTATCATGCTAATTAATATTTTATCAGTTCTGTTAAGAATTTTCTAAATTTCATATGGCTTGGAATACCTGCTGAGGTCATATCTTTACATGTACTAAGTGATAGTGTCATACATTAGCATCTGCAAAATACTAATATTCCAGAAGCTGTAATTCTTTAGTAAATCCTTT
>RJWT010032031.1:0-14224 GCA_004365215.1 Cuniculus paca | reverse complement strand
TTATTTTGGCTCAGAGTTCACAGAGGTTTCCATCCATAATTGGCTGGTTCCAAGGCAGAGTGGGATGGTATAGGAATATGGCACAGGAGAAACAGTCAATGGTATGGCAGGAAGGAGTTAAGGAGATAGATAGATAAATAGATAGATAGATACAGATAGAGATATACCTCTATTCCAGGCCACACCCACAGTGACTCACCTCTTGTCACCAGGATTTAGCTCCCCAAACCACACCCAGCTGTAAACCCATCAGTGGACTAATCTAATGATGAGTATCACACACTCATGATCCAATCACCTCCCAAGAGACCCACCTATAAGCACATGAAGCCTTAGAAGAACATCTAGCTATAAACCCTAACAGGTTAAATGGAAAGTAAAGAAAAATAAAAGTAGGAAATGGGAATTAAAATGAAGAAAATTACTTTAAAACATTGTTACATGTCAGGCTATTTCTTCTCAGCCTGCTGTAACATGAAGTGCCATAATCAGTGACATTTTCTATAAACAAAGTTCTTTAAAAATAAGAGCCATGACTGTGGCAGAGAGACCCAAAGTAGCCCTGATAATCTCCCTCTCTGGGATTCCCATTTGTGGGGTACCCTCCACTTTGCTGATGAACAGGGCTTGTGGCTACATTGGAATCAGTATCACTAAGGCATTACCACTCTCTTATTATCATTAAGTGGCATCACTCTACTGTTTATGTAACATAAGACTGCAGTTTCCATCATTCTGCCCCCCATAAATAAAGTAAATAAATAAAGTTGTGTGGTGAGCGGCCCTACATGCACTCGCTAAACTGAGGATGGACTTTCTCTCAGAAAGCGTATCAATTATGGTTCTTTAAAAGTTATTTCAGTGCTTATCCTAAAGTTAGCAAAGTACATTTTTAACTAATATAAGTCAATTTCTAAATAATAATATTTTTCCTCATATGTACTGCAAGTATCCAATGTACTATTACCATTTTTACTTTAAACAATTACCTTCCATATTAATTAAGAATAAAAAAATTTATCTTCATTTTCTTTCTTATGCAGGTTCCAGTTTCTGACACACCACGGTATCACTCCTTAAGGGACATCTTTTAACATCTCTTACAAGGCAGAAATCTTTTTATCTTAGAAATCTTTATTTTTCATTCAGTTTTGAAGCATTGATGGAAACCGCTATCAAGCAGTGCTGAGCAAGATTTAAAATTAAACAATGGACTTTCTGTGTTTGCTTGTGAGTCTGTCCCATGCCTAAGCCCCTTGTCTGGATTCATAGTAAGTGAACCTCTATGAATCACTGGTCCTGGCTGAGGCCTGTAGTGTTCTGTGATGTCAGTGATGCTGCAAAGGACAAGATAAGGCCACAGCTGAGGACACCTGGCTCCAACCTCAGTTAGAGAGAGACTACTGCCGTAGGTGTCTCACTCCAGCCCTAAATGTCAATCTGGAGATAAGACAATTATCCTAAATTGGCATAATTTACTACTTGGAGAGGTCTTTGAACTCACTCCCAAAGTCCTACTCAGTTCCTGTGTTTTCCTCAGTATCCATCCCTTCCCTTTGTTTGAAAACCAAATAAACATGGGTCTCCCAGAGAAGTCCTTGATCTAAGCCCCAGGAATCTCGAATTCTGCTAGAGGGCTTTGGTCATCCTGGAGCCCTAAAATCATACTTGTCTCATTTATTTAAGCCTTCCCATCCACTCATTTGGGAGGTTGTGGACCTGATCAGTTCAAGATAAAGGATAGTATTAATGGAAAGAGCATTCTAGTTTTTCTTAAAGATTTCACTACTTTTTGTTTATTCCCACCTTGCTTGTCTGGTTTCTGAAAAGCAGGCCCATTTAATTTCAATCATTGCTTCTCTGTTGGTAGGTGATACTGACGGTGGCAGTGGTGATGATTCTTGTTATCTGACTGACTTCAATATCCCCTGTTTGTCTTCAGTGTTCTGCAATTATGATAGGTTATGATTTCAGTTTTTGGTTTTTGCTTGGTTGGTTGTTTTTTGACATGCAGTCTTCTTGGTAAGCACTGAACTTCCTGACTCTGGTTTATTGTCTCTCATCAACTCTGGAAACTACACATTATTACATCAAACATTTCCTCTGCTCCATTTTTCTTTGTATGGTATACCATGTATGTATCACACCTTATACCTTCTGAATTTTTCCAGTTACCTACATCTGTTCTATGTCTTTTTTTCTTTTTCTTTTTATAGTTCACTTTGGGAAACTTATGTCGACCTATTCTTGAGCTCATTGATCTCCCTCCCTCACCTGTGTCAAGTCCTCCAATCGATTCATTAAAGGCATTCACTATTTTTGTTCATATTTTCTATTCTAGAATTTCCTTTTGATCCAGTCTAAAAGTGTGCATCACTTTGGTTACATCACCAATCTATTCTTGCATTTCTGTTACTTTGTTCATTATATCCCTTCATAGCAAGTACAGTTTATTAAATTTTATTGCTAATTCTCACATCTGTATCTTATCCAAGTCTGATTCTAATGTGTTTTGGGCTCTTCTGACTTTTTCTTTCCTTTCACAAACTTTGTAATCTTTTGTTAGAAGGCAGACAGGTTGCCTAGGTCAATAGTAACTGAGGTAATGAGGTTTCTAATTTGAGGATTTGTGTAAAGCTGTCTAGTAACTGGGCTTTGTTTAATATTCACTATATCTGTAAGAATCAGAAGCTAATGTTTTTGGATTTGGTTTTCTCTCTTGACCTTGGGCTTTCCTAAGTACTCCTCAGATACAGACTCTGTGTCTCTCAGAATTTCAAATATCCCTACTAGAGTCCTATTGGCATCGTTTCAGCCAAATGTGGAGAAGGAGCATCCTATAATATTCCAGTCAGATCTGTACTCTTGTGGCCTCGTGTTCTTGGCTAGTGACCTTCCTAAGTGTTTCTTCTTGTAACTTCCTTGGCTAGAAGTAAGACAAGAAGGCTAGAAGGGGCTAAAGGGAATGAATGTCTTTCAGAGACAAAACTCTACAGTTTTTCAGATTGGAGACAGGGCCTTTGTTGTGGATAAGGCTCCAGGTGTATCTCACATGATGTGTCCCTAACCTCTGGTCGTCACCATGAGTGCATGGTAGGCTTTCTAGAGGCAAAACCTATGAAATCTTGGCATCCCTCTATAGCCACAATGCTAGTCTGCATTTGGTCTCTAAAAATTCATTAGAAAGTATCACTTAAGGGTTCACAGCAATTTATGCTATAGCATCTTTTATTCCAAGTAAATATATATTAAATGTGCCCTTCTGGATTTATCTGTCACTCCAAATTTCCAAGTACCAACTTGCAGTACGAACTTAGTTTTCTGACATATCTAAGGAAAGCTGATTTTATTTTGCCCAGCTTTTGTTTTTGTAAGGATTAGTGACAACTTTCAGTCTCTCTGCATGCTAAAACTAAAACAGAACATCAATGTATGCTGTTTTAAATCAACAAATTTTTAGCAGTAGATAATTAATACCAAACAATCAAAAGAGACATCACAGGTTTGTTCGTCCAATCATTCAATCACTGTGAAAAGCTAACTAAGCTTTTAAACACAACAAAGGATCTTGTGCTATCGTAAGACTGAACTGTTGTTTCCAAGGAGAAGTCAAAAAGTCCATACATATCATAGTCCAGTGCTTGCTTTTCATTTGAAATATCTTCATTTCAATTTATTTTAGGAAGCTGGCATTCTGGCATAGTCCTTCATATTTTGATAACTTAAGACAGACAAAAGAATTAGAGATTTATATTATACTTTCTAATAGATTTAAATTCTTTTTTCACTTTTCATGGTTTTTATAGTAGAGACTGTCCCAAACTTAAAAATGGTTAAATTTAAGATTTCTTTCCTTACAATGCTGTAAGTTATCCACATTCAGTAGAAGCTTTGAATTTTGATATTTTCCTGGGCTGGCGATATGTGGCACAATGTAGTTTCGTGGTATTGGATAGATGCAGTGAACTCCGCCAGCCAAGCAATTGTAAGAGGAAATGACCAATACTGCACAGTGCAGATGTATTTGCAGTCTGCTACACTTTCAACTTACAAGGGGTTTACCAGGCTGCAACCCCATCATAAGTAAAAGAATACTTATATTTGATATTTAGCTCCCTTCTTGAAATGATTTCATTGGCTTATAGGCCATTTTTGGCCTTATTCTTCTCTAGATATTGTAATTTCTCACTTTTTAGTTGTGTATTTTCCAGCTTTCTTTACTATAAATACTTTACACTGCCTTTTTGAACTTTGAATGTCCATATAAAATATTACCAACACTGAAGCCAAAAACAGAATCCAAACCGCTTCACTTCTTCTGAACACTCCCTTTTTTTTAGCTTGCTTCTCAAAAAGGAAATAAATTTCTTTAGCTTATTATTCAAAAGGTACAGACATTTTATATAATATATTTTATAACTATTAATAGAGTTGCACACACTTCCAAGAGGCTTAATGAAGCATTAAATTGAAAAATAAATATTAATCATCAAAATTTCCTTAAGAGACAGATGAAGTAAAATTGCAATCAGATCCTTCTGAAGATTCAGATTCACAGAAAAGGCAAAGCAGGCAGTTTATTGTAAAAAAAAAAAAAAAAGAAAGAAAGAAAAAAAGAAAAACAAGACTTCTTACATATTATCACGCAAGTCGAATCACTATATGCATCCCAAACTTCTGGCAGCATTTAACTGGCAATGATGAAACCATTTCTCATTTCAAAAAAAAAATCACTTTTTTCACCATTAATCTGTACCCAAACTTATCCAACCTCATATTTTTATAACTTCTTCACAGCAAATTTGAGGCTTACAAGTGATTTTTAATATAATGCTTCTTTCATACTTTGCCTAGGTACTTTCTTTATCTTCTTTATAAATAATTCATAGTTCTTTTTGTTAGGCTCTAGGTCCTATATTAATGACTTGGTATCACTCAGAGTTTGGTTGCATTTGACAAAAACGCTTTGGCCAGGCATGTTGGAATAAACTATATTCTAGTTTGGATGATTTCTTTCACTAGACACTATCCCACTGTCCGTCAAGAACAGTATGCTCATTGAGGCTTCTGGATGTAACTAAATAAATAAGAAGCGTGGCATCTTCCTCCCCTAAAGAGCACGATACGCCTAAAGACCTGATCAAAAAGGTAAGAAAATTATTCCTCTGGAAACTAGCAAATGAATCCAATGAGCTGAGATGCATTTATGCTTGAAAAACTGCTAAAATTTAATGTAAAATACTAGTAAAATTATGGAGCATTCAGGCATGGAAATGCTGCTGAGTAACCCCTTATGCTAGGTCACTGTGATGTTCGGCTCTGCTCTAAGATGATGGTGCTAACTGCATAAACAACACCTCTCTGAGGCTACATATATGCATAACTCAAACACAGAGACCACAAGCTATTCACTCACCCCTTGCCTACTGCGAAGCTGTAAATATGCACCAACACATTTAAAATAGCCACACAGAAAATAAAACCAAGAGTGGATCTGAAAGCAGTTTAAATGGTTAATGCATTCTACCAAAAGAGATCCATCATCAGATGATGGGAAACTCACTGGTTGAATAGATTCATAGGAATAAATGAAGACAACCAGAAATGCTAAATGTTTAGGTTAATATAAAAGACCATAAGTTTTTTTTTTAGATTCCTTGTCTAATCTTTATTTTATTTTACTTTTATTTGTACATGCTTGTAGTACATAATTATTATATTCACTATAGGAAACTGGTGCATGTACATAAAACATTCCAAATGTCTACCTCCCCCCTTTCTGAACATACTCATTTTATTTTTCCAGTCTCAGATTTATTTATCGTGAAAGACCTTATAAAGTTAATTATATATGTACAGATTGAAAAACAGGCTAATAGGACAAAGAACATAAAAAAGATGTAAGACAATTGTACTAAGTCACCATACACTTCAGATACACAGTCCACGTTGCACCAGGTTTTTGAGATATGCATGTAATATATATGGTAATAGTGCAAAGAAAGATGAAAGGAAGTTACTGAAATTGTTATTAATAATCCAAAGTAAAGGTGACAAGCTAATATTAATGCTATATTCCACAGACTAATGACTAAAAATATATAGAAAAAATCAACGAAGAATTAAAATAAGTGTACTTGAAAAAAATATTTCATACAAAAAAAAATCCAAGGAGTATAGTGACAATGAAGGAAAAATATCTAAAACAAATAGAAAAACAACCAATGTAAATTACAAACATCAATAAAACATTGTTAATGAATACAATATAGGTTAATTTAGTAGCCTAACACTCCAATTTTAAAAAAAGCAAAGATTGTTACATTGGGTTACAAAAGCAATATTCAATTATATACTATCTACAAGAGAAATACAGTAGAGTCAAATACAAATAACATAAAATTAAAAGAGAAAATAACAATGAAAATGGGAACAATAAAAAGGAGTAATTAGAATAATGTACAACATAAAATTTACATAAAAATAGTATTAGCAACAAAGAAGACCAAATCACTGTAATAGTAAATGAATCAAGACATAGCACCACACATTCAAAATAATGGACATAATTGAAAAGATGGGCAATACTTATGTATTAAAGAAGATGCAAGAAAATTGGAACCTTTGTTCATTGTTAATAGGATTGGAAAATATTAGTAACAGAAAATGATGTAGCTGCTACTGAAGTCAGTATGGCAGTAATTTATGTAGTTTAAAAATGTACTTATTATACAGCCCAGCAACCGTACTCTGTAATCCCTCCATGGGAATTTAAAACAAATGTTTATACCAAGATGTGCACAATGAATATTCATATAAGCATTATCCATAATCATTTTAAACTGGAAACTACCTAAAAGTTCATCAACTACTAAATAAGTAAACAAAATGAGTTACTATTCTCCATCATAAAGGAATAAAATAGCAAAATATTGTACAACATAGGTGAATGGCAAGCCCATTTAAAGATGCTAATTGTGAGCTTCATATTTTATGATTTTCTTTACATGAAATATCTAGCAAAGGTAAATCTGTAGGTAGAAAATGGCATATTGTGATCCACTGTATATTTTGATTTAATGGTACTGATAGAGATTACTTAATATTTGATTTAGTATCATATGACAGAAATAGTGACTTCATGTGCATGTATTCATTTTAATCCCTTTATTTCAGCAATTGTTGACCATGTGAATTGGTATAAGATTACAAAGATAAGACAATATGTTCAGATTATCTGCCCAAGAGAATGACATTTAAATAAAAGATCTTTTGGGTTTCAATTAATTATTTTGCTAATTTTTATCAATTACAGAACAATTGTTTAAAATTTATAATATTGTTTTAATTCTGTAATATTTTTATCTCCAAAAATTAATGTTTTCTTCAATTTTCCTATATATTTTAATAAAACTTGTTAATATATAACTAGAATTTAATCCTGCTGTATTTTTATACCTAATGTCATATTTACAAATATTTCCCATGCCTTTACATTTTCCTCAAACCTTATCAATAACTGTATAATATAATAGCATTCTGGCTTCATTGAGGTATGGCTAAATTTGGGGTTTCTGTTTCAAAGAATATAGGTATTTGCAAAATTCTTCATCCACACAGCTAGCTTCTCATAAAATACAAATACATAGAAAGATTGATGGGGATTTAGCTCAATGGCACAAGTGCCTGCCTGGCAAGGGCAAGGTCGTGAGCTCAATCCCCAGTACAAAAAAAAAAAAAGAAAAAGAAAAGAAAGAAAGAAAGATTAAAACAATATATATTTTCAATGAGAATGAATTTTTCACTTCATCTAAACATTAGTTTTAAATGACAATTTATTGAAGAGAAATTTCTCTTTGTTTTTACTAGCATTTTTTAAAAATTATTGGATGATAGAATTTTGATGATTTAGCTAAGTAAGAATTTCACTGATGACAATTCTGAAAATGCTCAAGTTTTAACTCTTCACTATTATTCTCTGATCTAGAATTTTCGGTATGTCTTACGTTTAAAATTTCTGAATATACAGAAATACAATGGAATGTATGAATGGTAGAACTTGGAGGGAAACCACAAAACTATCAACATGTAAAATCTTTTTTTTTTTTTGCGGCACCGGGGATTGAACTCAGGACCTTGCGCTTACCGGGCAGGCGCTTTAGACCGCTGAGCTAGATCCCCAGGCCTGTTTTTGAGACAGGGTCTCACTACGCGGTTCAGGCTGGCCTTAAGCTCACTTTGTAGCCCAGGCTGGTCTCGAACTCACAACGATCCGCCTGTCTCAGCCTTCCGAGTGCTGGGATTAAAGGCGTGAGCCACCATGCCCGGCTCGTAAAATCTTTTTTTTTTAGCCTCTATCTATAGCCATCCTTCAAATCACAGTAAAAATTGTTACTTTCCTCTAGAATTCTGGAGCAAACTCTTCCAATTTGTATATCAAAGGGGGGGGAAAAAAGCAAAGAAAAAAGTCATGAAATACAAGAAATGCACGGAATCATACCCCTTAAGACTGTCTTTTCACTAAATTGTTCTTCACCAAAAAAGATGCACTGAATTTTTGTGTAGCTGTTAATTCAATTATTAAATTTATTTAAGTCAGAGTTGCATACATACCTAATAAAAATACAAAAGTGAACTGTTAACAAATTCCTTAAATTATGTATAAAGAAAGGCTCATAGCTATTTCAAAAGCCCACAGATAAAAGCTTTCTGTTGACTTTGGATCTTATATTGCTTCAAAATTTACAAAAAGCACTTTTCTTCTTAAACAATGATGCTGTGGCATGAGTTATAAGAGATTTTGACTGTTTCATGTTGAATTTCCTAAAATTTTAACCTAATATTCCATTTAGGTAGCATCACTGTCATAATATTAATCAAATTATTTGTGTAGTAGCTAAATGAAAACATTTTAAATATGCTATTTGGAAATTGTGAAACAACATGTACAACCAAATCTCAATGATTCTTATTTTTATTTTAATATATATAATTGTTCCATTTTAGTTTGGTGTTGTAGAAACAATTTTAATACAACTAATTTCTTTTAGTTATCCCTTTTCAAAATGAAAAATAGATGATTTTGATATGGCTTCCTTTAGTGTTTATTCTTTAGTATAACCACACTTAAAACACATTACATGCTACAAACTATGCAATATTAAGACCCAATGTGAAGACAAATTAGAATATTTTTAGGATTTGTATAGTTTAGGTTAAGCTTTTGCTCAGACAGATTTTATTGGCAAATTGTATTTGTGCTTTGTAAATACGTCTTAATTTTTTAAGCTTCTATCTTAATACCAAGAAAATAATCTCAGTGGTTAATATCCCATTTTCCGAAAGTTTACTTATGTAAACTAAATTTTACACTTAACAACTTAAAATAACAGATTCATTGACTCAGTAATTTTCATTCTTTTACTTTAGGCTCTTTCAAACTTCTGGACATCAATCAAAGGGGTTTTCTTTTCTTTCTGACAAAATAAAAGCTCCTAGCAAAGTAAATTATGGCACAAAATAAGTGTCAAATGTGACTGGGAATTATGCATTCTTTCAAAGAAAAATTCAATTATCAGATTCTTTCATCATTCCATTTATGCATTTGCTGCCAATTCTAAATATAGCTTTGCCTGAATATTTTCTGCTATCATTAATTAAACATTATGCATTGAAATTCCTACATCTGAAATTCCACAACAGGCAACAAGACTTGTCATGTTTTGACTACTTATAATCAAGGCACCAAGATTTATTTAAGCTATTTAAGCTAACAGATAATTATTATTTATAGTAGACTAATGATCAACTATCACTAGCTTCTGCTGAATATGGAAATTTCATAGCAATCCTCAGTTACACATTAAGAGCTAAGGATCTGCTGCTCTTTTTATAACTGCTCTTGAGAAGGGAGTGGTGTCAGCAAGACGGCAGAATAGGAGTGTTCCACGTTCATCTTTCACAGAAGCATTGATTTAGACAGCTGCTTAGGGATGAGACCTCCTCCGTGACAGGGCAGGAGTCCCGTGACGGAGTTGCAGCACAGTAGTGGTGCAGAATAATTTGAGGATAGGTGCACTGAAGAGGTCACGAACAGTTTCGCTTTAACTATATCACCTCTCTGTTTTGGCAGCGAAGCTCAATGCCAAGAAAAACTTTTATATGTAATTTCTCACACACAGGAAAGGAGGAACACAATGAGTGAGCCTGTGGCTTTCCAAACCATGAGGGCTATGGTTCCCCCTCCCCCCAAAAAAGCATATTTCTTCCTTGCCTTATCCATATTACTGAGGTGACTGGCATACTGAGTGGTTGGAAAAGCTTAGAGTCAGGGAAGAGGCTGTGGACACTGTTACCCCAACAGAGACTGAGTGAGGATTCCTACCCTCTATCACATGGGTTACCCTACTGTGGAATTCCTACCCCTCCCCTAGTTGGTTTATGGTCATTCTAAGCATTCTCCATGCTTCATCTCCCTCCCAAACAGGCTGTCTCTCAAATTATTCCCTTTCAGTTAGCAACTACATGGTCATGTATGCAATCAACTTGACTCCACAGGCACAGAATAATGAGCAAATTAGGGCACAAGCCTATAGAAAACAAATGGAAAGCTCTCAATATTCAACCTACATTTGAAAGGTTGACAGAAAAAATACAATTTAAAGAATCCACCTCCGCCCAGGAAAAAGTCATGTGGAAAGCATGTATCCACATACAGTTTCTCAGGAAGCCTCAGAAACCCTAACCAAATTAATTGGCAAAGACGTTTCTCTTCAGAAGGCAGTCAGTAAAGACTCGAGGAGACTCCTCTCTCAAATCTGAAGACGCCAAAGCAAAATTTCAAAGGCCATAAAAAATAAGAAAACCTGATACCACCAAGGGAATGTAATAATATTCTATTAACCAACCCCAGAGAAATGAAGATTTATGAATTATCTGATGAAACATTAAAATAATGTTTTAAATAAGTTCAATGCACTACCAGGTATTACAGAGAATTAAATGAAATTGGAAAAATAATACATTAATAGAATTAAATTTTCAATAAAGATATGAAAGCTTATAAAACAAATATGCCATAGCCAGAGAATTCAATAAATGAAAAGTGCAAGAGAGACATAATAGCAGATTGCTCAAGCTGAGGAAAAATATGTGTAAGTTCAAGACAATCATTTGAAAAGACCTAGGCAAAGCAAATAAATAAATAAATAAATAACCTACAATAGAATTAAGGAAGTCAACAGGAAATATAGGTTACTATTAAAAGCACACATTAAAGGGTTCTAAGAGAAGAATGTACAGAAAACTTATTTTAAGAAATAATAGTTGAAAACTTCCAGAAATATGGGAAAGATACAGACATTCAGATACATGAAGCTTAAACGTTTCCAAGTAACTTCAAATAAAAAGCCCTTTTTCATTAAGTCAAATTGTAATCAAATTGTCGAAAATAAAAGACATGGGAAAATTTGAAAGCTGCAATAGAGGCTTATCACACACAACAGAACCACATAAGCGAACTGGCCTCAAACTCACAGCAGTCCTCCTGCCTCAGCTCTCCAAGTGCTGGGATTACAGGCAAGGGCCACCATATCTGGCCTTAAAATATTTCATTTTAATCATGTTTTATGTAAGCCTCATTGTAACCATGAAGCAAAAATGTGTAGTGGGTACTCAAAATATAGATAAAATAGCATATACTAATCACAAATGAAAACTATAATAGTAGATGATGAAAGGAACAAAGGTTTCATTAAGGAACCAGAAAATAAAATAATATTATGGATATGGTAAGTGCTATGAACCAATTACTTAATCAATTTACATTTAAAGTAAGTTCTTTAATAAAAAGTGGAAGAGTGATTATATAGACTCAAAAATAAAAATCCAAACATAAACTGCCTACAAGACATTTACTTCAGAATTAAAGACACAAAAATACTGAAATGAAAGGGCGTAAAAAGATATTCCAAGCAAATTTAAACCAAAAAAGAGCTGTATTTATATTGGATAATATAGACTTTTAGACAAAATTATAAATTGAGGGAAAGAAGGTCATTTTCACTGATGAAGGGATTCATTCATCAAGTTGTCTTTGTTTATAGGACATGATCTTACATACAGAAAACCCAACAGACTTCACTAAAAAAAATCTGTGAAAAGTAATAATTTCAGTGGTGTCAAGATACAAATAAACATACAAAAATCAGTTGCATCTCTGTACAATAACAATTTTATATGCTATAAAAAATTAAGAAAACAATCTTATTCAAAAGCATCAAAAAGTGTGAGATACTTAGGAATACATTTAATATACAAGGCAAAAGATACAACATTGATGAAAGTACTAGAAGATATAAATATTTGGAATAATATGTCATGCTTGTGAACCAAAAGAATCAATGCTGTCAAACTTTCCTTCTATATAAAGCAATACCCAGATTCAACACAATATCGAAATCCCAATGGCATTTTTGTAGAGAGAAAAAAGTGTACTAATATTGGTATGGAGAAACAACAGATCTAGAATAGCTGAATCAATCTTGAATGAGAATAAAAAGTTGGAAGTACCAAATATCCTGATTCTTACAGAGATATAGTAATTAAAACAGAGCTATAGTAATTAAAACAGTATGATATTGTCATTAAAAAAACAAACACATAAATTAATGGGACAGAATTTAAAAAACCAGAAAATATACACAAGCAAATACAATCAACTAATCTTTAACAAGGGTTCCAAGAATACAATATTAAAAAATAATCTCTTCAATAAAGAATGATAGACAAATTGAATCTCAATGCAAAAAAAAATCACTTAAATTCGTTACAAAAATCAAATCAAAATGGGTTAAAGACTTAAAAATAAGCGCAAACTATAAAATTCCTAGAAGAAAGCAAAGCAGAAATACTCGGTCTTTGGTCTTAATGATTTTTACTGTATAACACCAAAATTACAGGCAACAAAGACAAAACAGTAGGACTACATTAAATTAGTTTCTGCACAGCAAAGAAAACAATCAACAAAATGAAAAGACCATCTACAGAATAGAAAAGAATATGTGTAAGCCATATGCCTGGCAAAGGGTTAATATGCAAAATGTAGAAGAAACTTAAAAAAAATCTTTTTTAAAAAATGGCTGAAAGGGGCAGATAAAGATGGTGGAACAGTAAGCAGCAGAGTGAACAGTTTCTCTGAGAGAAACAGTTCAGATGCGGGAATATCACATCATGGGGAGGACAAGAAGGAAGCAAGTGGGTCCCCTGGACCAAGGAAGAATCTAAAATATGAATTGAAGCCCACAAAGAGAATGAAAAGAATTTAAACAAAGAAGAAGGTGGTAGCTGGTAGCGCCTCAGCCTAGAGCCCGATTCACCCTGCCAGAAGAGCTGCTGAGCCTGGAGACGCACGATCACTGTTGCAGTCATGGTCGCAGCTGTGGTCGACCCCAGAGGTCTCTGTGGAGAGGTGCATGGGTGAAGGACAGTGGCAGATGCCGAGATCTGCGCTGGCTGCTGGTGAGTGCTTGGAATTCCACCACCACCACCACCATCCCCGCCCCATGGGACAGAGTGATTGGCAAGGCTCCATCTTGGGGTCAGGCAAGTTATGCCTGGGGTCAAGACTGCTAACCACTTCTGCCAGCAGGGACAGGTTGTGGGTGGACCTGTGGAAGTTGCTTGGACCGAAGCCAGAAAAACCAGTCATTCAGGAGCTCCAGGTTGTGCGCAGACCCGTGGAAGCTCATTGGTCGGAGATCTGCTCCTGTGCACCTTTCAGGCAATATCGCATAGGCTCCTAAACAGCTTAGATTTGCAGGCCCTAGCCAGGTCTGTTCCCGTGCAAACCCCAGGTGGCTTGGTGCCCAGTTCAGTGCAGAGACACAGGCGACCCACATCAGATATACATAGCCAGCACTGGCCAGAAAAGACAAACAGTCTAGCTTCGGAGAAGTTGTGGTCAGTGCTGGGATGCCTGGGACCACACCACTCGGGGGTGGAAGAAATCAGGAAAATGCCAAGATGAAGAGGGAGAGGGCAATCTCTGGCATTCAACCCAAGCAGCACAATTCCACAAGAGGAAAACATGGAGATCAAGAATTGCACACGTGAAATGTCTGAAATGACGTCAACAAAAGTAAAGAAACAACTCCATGAATCTATAAAAGAAATTGGAACAGAAATTCTATCCCAAGTAAAAGAAGAAATGAAAACCATAATAAAA
>RJWT010032030.1:0-14232 GCA_004365215.1 Cuniculus paca | reverse complement strand
TAAACAAGCATAAGTAGCATTAAGACAGGCGTTTTCAGCTTCATTTTCTAGATTAACTGTGTTACAAACTATACTTCTGGAAACTTTTATCACAGTCACCACAAACCCATCTTCTTTAAATTTACCTTTTCTTCCTTTTACTTCCTACCCTCATTTTGTTTCTAAGGTCCTAACGGGTCAGGCAAAATTGACCACTAATCTAAAAGCAGATCAAGGGTAGGATGTGAGAGTAAAGCCACAGAAGGCTTGAAAATCGCTGCTTGATTCCGTTAGACTTCATTGTTGGCAAGCACTGGAGACCAACTCTGGTTATTTCTGGCAAAAAGGCAGTATCCAACTCGAACACTCAGTGTGGAGAAAACTCCTAGCCAAATAGGTGTCTGAGAAATGCATGTTTCCAACAGAGGCCACAGCAAGTGCAAAGGCCCTGATGCCAGAGCAAGACAGGGACAGAGGCAGAGCAGTGGACAACAGCACAGTGAAAATGAGGGAGAGAACTGGAGTCTGATCAAATAGGCCCTTGTAGCTCTTGCTACAAGTCCTGCTTTCCCTCATAGTAATAAAAACCATTGTATGTTATCTTTTAGATCCAAAATCTCCCCCAAAGCCTCATGCATGCCAAGTCCAGGCTTCTGAAATGTGATTGGCTGTTGGCGTTGTAGAGCTGACTTGTTGCCAGGAAGCAGAAAATGGCCCGAAGAGGCTGGCCACGGTGGTGTTACTAGAGAAAGATCATACTTTAATAAGCAATCGCTATATGTCCAGCACTCTATCTCCTCACTTGGTCATTTTTTTGTTTTTAAATGGTCACTATAATAGGTACAATTATCATCTTTTCAGATGAGCGAACTGAGGCTTGGAGAGGTAAAGTGACACCTGTAGGGTTGCATAGCAAATACATGACAAAGGCAGACCACGAGGGCCTGGCTCAAAACACAAGCTCAGGAAAGACTAATTTTTTTGTTGCTGTTATTTATTTATTTATTTATTTATTTATTTATTTATTTATTTATTTTTGTGGCACTGGGGATCAAATTTACAACCTCACACTTGCCAGGCAGGCGCTTAGGCTGCTGAGCTAAATCACCAACCCTTGTCTTTCTGAGACAGGGTCTCACTATGCAGTTCAGGCTGACCTTGAGCTCACTTTGTAGCCCAGGCTGGTCTCAAACTCACAACGATCTGCCTGTCTCAGCCTCCCGAGTGCTGGGATTACAGGCGTGAACCACCACGCCCAGCTGCTGTTGTTTATTATGCTGTGGTTTTTTTTTCTTTTTGTGCGGGTGGTGGTTGGATTTTTTTGTTTTATTTTGTTTGTTTGTTTGTTCGTTTGTTTGTAATGCTTGCAACTGTGTCTGGTTGATTGCATTATTCTTTTCTGCGCCATTTTGTAAATAAGAGGTTTGCCTCAAGATTACAACCAAAGGATTAGAATAATAAACTTGCGCCTCTCTCTGCAAAATTACACAAACACACAGTTCAGAAGAATCTGGAGGGCAGAGCAGGGGGACTGGCTGCAGTAATGTGTTTTTCAGCCATCTCGTTTGTGAGCGTTAGGGATGATCTCTGGCTATGGAATCAAAAACAACCAGATTCCTTCCTGCGCTGAGATGTGGGACTCTCTCTCCCTCTTTCTCTCTCTCCCTCTTTCCTGGTAACTGAACTTCAGTTCATCTGATGGTCAAGAGATGAGATCAGACTCTGGAAGGATCAGGTTTCAGTCTTCAAAAAATTACGTCAAGCACTAAGGATGACTTACCCTTCACTGCCAGAGTCAGCCTGGGACTTACTGCAGGGCCATCAATCCTGGCTTCCTGGTCGCCGCAGACGCTAAAATGCAGGGTTCTCTGGGAATTGGTAGGAAAGTGTGTGGGCAGGGAGGGCTGTGGGGAGAGGAGCACAGGAAGGGAAGTGGCATTAGACTGGAGCCACCCAGCATGTTCTGTCAACTGTAGAATCACTGATTTCCTCCACTCCCCAAAATCGAATTTTGAAGTTGGAAATAGATTGAAAATGACCTCCACACCTGTAATCCCAGCACTCAGGAGGCTGAGGCAGGAGGATCCTTGCAAGTTCAAGACCAGCCTGGGCTACAAAGTGCGCTCAAGGCCAGCCTGAACTGCATAGCAAGACCCTGTCTCAAGAAGACTAAATAAATAAATTAATTAATTAAATTAAATAGCCTCCAACAGTCATGAATATAGCATCTATTTATTTTAATAAGTTTTTCTTTCAATTTAGTAGCACTTAGTGAGTGTTTCCTTCATAATAATTGCTTGTTTAAAAGTTCATTGTTGGTAAATAGTGAAAAATGTGGTAAGGTTATTGCCCCTGAGTCCCACCACTGAGAAACAGACCCGTGCTGTCTTCTATCTGCCTCTCTTCTAAATCTTGAACCTAATTTTAATTGTTTCAAATGGTGACTCTAGTGCATGTACCACATTTGTGATAAGCAGCCTCCAAAGTGACCCCAGCGACCCCCACCTCCTGGAGTCTCCGTCTCCTGTAACTCCTTCCCCTGAAGAGTGTGCGTACTTTTTATGACTCTCCTCCAGTACAAGGGAGGTGGTGGGATAGCAGCCGATAGCAGGTGCTAAAGAGGTGGGGTTCCACCTTGGGTGCACACACCCTCTTCTTCCCCCTGGGTTGCTCATCTTGGAGGGAAGTGAATTGCCATGTTGTAAGGAATCCTGCAATATGAGAAGCTGGACATTGGTTCACACCCACGCACCAAAGTCACTTGCCAAAAACACTTGGAAGTAGACTTCAAAGTGGATTCTTCAGCTTCCTGACTGGAGCATTGAGAGAACTGAATATGGGGTCAATGGCTATGCTGCAACCCTGTGAGAATCCAAGTCGCTCAGCTAAGCCTTTCCTGGAACCCCTGAACCAGAGAAGCCGTGACACAATAAGTAACTGTTCATCTTTGCACCTGGATTTTGAATTCACATGCTACACGTATACCATTTATTATCTCATTTAATTATGCCATGTGTTTTGCAGCAAGTAGTTGCACTCTACTGTCACAAGTATGCTTGAGCGATAGCAAGTGTGAGTGTTTAGAATTGTTTATTTGTAGGGATGACTCCTCTCTTCTAAGACATGCACCTAGTTCCACTTAGCGGCTGTTATAAACACCACTGTAGTAGACATCTTTTAACGCAGTGCTTCTTCTGGTTTCTTTAGCTATTATCTTAAGATACCTTGGAGTGGGTGATAGGGAGAGGAATCAGTCTGAACTTCTAGATGAAAGGGTTCGCATATTTGTATTTCTCTAATTCCTTATTGCAAACCACTCTCCAGGAGATAGGATAAATCAATATACTACTACCAGAAACATGCGTAATATCCATTTCATCACACCTTTGGGTTTTATTGATTGTTGATAAGTTGATCGGCAGAGTATTTTCTTGTCCTACAGATGCAAAAAGGAAATCATTTTCATGGTCACCTTTCCTTCTTAAAGAAAAACGGAACGCATATAGCGGTTGAAATACTGAGACGAGCAGCTGAATATTACTCTGAAGCAATGTCTGTCTGCAGTGCTTGGTACAGCGGCCTCGGGCAGCCAGCTGTCATGGAGCCCTGACAAGGTGGCTGATGCGACTGACTGACCCAAAGTTTTAGTTGTTGTTTCACTCTGTTTTATTTGAAATAGCCACATGGAGTTACTGACTACCGTGTTAGACTGCAGAGCACTGCAAGATGAAAGGGAAAATTAGCCTTCTGTTAGACAAAGTTGAAGTTTGAGACAGGGAAGTTTTCGGGTACCCAGTAATGTTCCCTTTCCCTTCTCACTGCCTTTAAATAGGATTTTCTGTGGGGCTGACATTTAAGTCAAGATACTGTTATCTCCACAAAAGGCCTTCCAACCTCAGTACCCCCATGAAATAAGTTCATGGGAGGACAAGCTCAGAGGGACCTAACATCATTGACGTGCGGATGCAAGGGGACTTGATTGATGGTTGTGTAATTATCCCTTGCATTTCATCGCTACTTCTTTCTGAAACACCTACCTAGTGATCTCCCTAACCACAACACTTTTTCCAAGGGCTAGGAAGGAAGGAGGGAGAGAAAGAAGAGAAGAAGGGAGAAGGAAAGGAGGAAGGAAGAAAGAAAAAAAGGAAAGATAGATGGGTAGAATGAGAAGAGTAACAGCTGATATACACAGTATGTCTACTAGGCATCACAATTTGGGTCCACACCTTTGCCAATAACATATCAATCTCTTTCAGTCTTGTAAATAGCCCTAAGAGGAAGCTGTCATTCATTTTTTGCTGTTTGGCAGATGAGGAACTAGATAGTAGGCGGCACATCTCATGTTTGAACTACATCTGTCTGTCTTCAAGGCTTGTCCCCACCCACTGTCCTACATCATACCGTGAAGCTGTGGGCTGGAACACCCTGCGTTATTTACACCTTGTCACATTGTCATGGTGGCGATGGAAATGTTTCTCCCTCAGGTAGCCATAGATGCTAGGGGGGAAATTGCTGGAGAATGACAAGTCCCTCCATTTGCTCCAAAAGTGGCTCTTTCACTTCTCATTGCTTACCAACTTCTAATGTGTCAGTGGTATCCTAATGTGGTTTACTGTTTGCCTGGGGCAGAAAGATAAAGCTTCTGGCACACAATTAAAACCTTGCCTTGCCCAATTGGGCAACTAATGAGATCAGCAAGAGTGGAAGCTGCCTAGTTAAGGCATAGTTTGTATCCCAGATCCATTTCATGGGGCAAGTGATGTAGTGGCAGAGTGGTGTAGCCTGATGGTGTATTGGAAATGTAATTACGTGGTCCTCCAAGCCACTCTTGGTTGCCCATGTGTGTTTACACACAGGCTCACGCAACTCTGTGTGCAAACATCTGCATGAGCAGCTAGACCCTGAGCTCCTTTCTGATTGGCTAGCCGGCTTTCTCGTCATCTGTACTCTGGCCTGAAAACTGAGGTTCATTGTGGACTTTCTAGTTTCATGTGGCAGCCTGTGTTTAGTGGCCCTGTGCATCTGCAACGATCAGTTAGAAACTAATATAAAGTGAGAGTTTCTTAAGAACAGGCTGAAATAAATGCCATGACGTTTTCTGGATATTACTGAGAGTTTAGAATTCATGCTAATGGCCCTGTTCCTGCTTTTGTTATTAAAAGATTTCCTACAACAAATTCAGTTAACCAAGTTAGCTTTAGTTGATTTTATTTAACAAATGTTCAGCGAAAATCAGCTGAGTGGAAAGTACTGTAAGTACTGTATAGTGCCTGCATCTGCCGAGTGAGATGAAACCCTTGCCTGAATACAGCTTATAAAAAGAGGAAGCAGGGGCTGGGGATCTAGCTCAGCGGTCTAAGTGTCTGCCGGCAAGCGCAAGGTCATGAGTTCAATCCCCAGTGCCGGGGGAAAAAAAAAAAAGGAAGCAAGATAAAAACAATAAGTCAGAAAACAAATATGTGAATAAGAATCCTACAAGCTGATAAATGTTAATAAGGAAATTAAAGCCCATAATTTAATAGTGAATGACTAATAATAAAGGGGGAAGTTTATAGGAATAATGGCCAGGGGACAGTACTATATAGACTGAGCTGGGTAGACTGAGGAGTCTGTCATACAGAAAAGTCTGGAGGAAGAGTGTTCCACACAGAGAGCACCAAGGGCCAAATTGCTGGAGTGAAAGTGAGTTGGCTTTGCTTCCTCCAGAAAACAATGATGGTGGATGGAGCCTCCATATGTAAAATGAGGGAGGAAAATGAGAGCAGAGGCCAAATTATATTTGACTACTATTTCTATGTGACAGTTAAGCTAGACTGCCGATTTGACTAGCTTGAGAGACACTCAGGGAATTAGTAAAACACGCCTCTGTCTGTGTCTGGGTGGATCATAGAGGTGTGGTCTTGGGTATCATATCTGGTCCCTGGCCTCTTGGTCTCTGGCATGGTTTCCCTACTCTGCTTCCAGCTGCTATGAGCTGAGCAACTCTGCTCCACCACATCCTTCCTCCATGATGTTCCTGCCTTGGAGCCTGCTGACCATGGACTGGATTCCCTGAAACTGTGAGCCAAGTTCAACCTCTCCTTTAAATTGAGAGCATAAAGTATTGTGGAAACAATAGGAAAGCTGACTGCTATCTAGAGAGAAGAGTTTTAATTCTACACCAATAACTACTTCACATTTAGTGTCACAAAACACTGAATTGAGCACCTTTATATACATTCTATCTTCCGATGACACCAACTATATGAGAGGGGCATTGTTTTCTCCATAAAGATAAGGAAACTGGCGCTCGGGCATGTTTAACTAAAACTTTAGCTTAAAATTCCAGGTAAAAAGCAGAGAAACCAGCCTCCAAATCTTTGTGTGTCTGATCCCAGAGCTTGCTCTGAGACAGCTTCATGGACTCTCAGACTAGACTGTGTCATGGTGGATGACAGGAGTAATGAGTGTGCAGGCAGCGTGTGTGTCTGTTTTATAAGGGACTGCTTGGTGCCCCTCAATTGCCTGGCAGTTTACTTCTCCATCCATCCTCTCAGCCCTGTAGTCCACATGTGTTCTCTGAGGAGACCATGTGCATGTGAGGGAACCCAGCAAGGGTGAGAAGGTGCAGAGCAGTGGCCGAGGAGTAGCCTGCAACACTCACTCTGATGGGTTTCCCCTCCCAAAGGATGGGTAAGGTGATGTCAGGCTATGACAGTTTTCATGTGAATTTTTCCAGGTCTACTGACAGCAACACAACTGTGGAAAGAAGAAAACAAAATCAAATGTGTGAACGACTGTGTCTTTCAAGGTGTTTTTTCATCCCTAGGTGACAAAAGTCCCCAGAACATTTCTGACAAACTAACTATATGAGCTAACAGGGAGTGGCAGTGGTCATCTTGGCAGGCATGGACAGCTGGACCCTCTGCACTGTGGGTTCTGTCCAGGTATTATCATTTGGACATCATGGGTATGTGATGTGTGACTATGTCCGACATGCGAGAAAGCCTTAGACCCCAAGTACAGGTGTATTTTGGGTTTGCTTAGTCTAGGGTTTCTCAGCCTGGGCACTATTGATATTTTGAACTGAATCATTCTTGGTGAGGGGTACTATCCTCTTCACTGTAGGATATTTATGATCTACACCCTAGATACCAATAGCACTCCAGCCCCAAGTCGAGATGGATAAAAAGGTCTCCAGATACTGCCAAATCTTCCCTAGAGGGCCAACCCTCAACCCTCATCGAGCTTATTCAAATAGTTAAGTTTATAACTATGGAATACCTTCTTGGTTTAACTTCAAAAGAGTTCATATACACTCAAATATACCAATCCTGAAGCTGAAAATAGCATCTGTGACTATTTAAAGGCTACCGTAAAATAATTATGATGGAAATTTTGATTGACTATATATGGATTCCACAGAATACTCCAGAAAGTGTTTTTGTTTTCTGTCTCCTTGTGTTGATTAGGATAATTAATACTAGCTGCCTAATAAACACCAAAATTCTCCATAGCTAATCGAGTACTCATCTATTTTTCGCACAAATTCTGATGCTGATCTCCAAGTGGCAAATCGGGTGTGACCTTCCTTAAGAGGTCACCATGCTATCTGGAAGCGAGGTTACAGTACATCACTTATACCTCCAGCTCATGGGTCACAAACTGGGAAGTACTGCCTTTCTGTAGGAAGAGGAAAAGAAAGCTGGATTCAGCAGCACATAGCATCACTGTGTCATCATCCTAGCAGTCAGGTTTTCAGTTTACTTAATTGTGGTCAAAACCCTATTTATTTTTGTTCCTAGTGCATTGATTCACAAGTTAGCAATATTTATTATGGCACATTCTCCCCTAAATATGCCTGGCATCAGAATTTCAGACTCCATATTCCCTATCCATCCATTCCAATTTAAGAGGCCCAAGGATATTGCTTTAAGAATCCACAATTCTTAGTTACCCAGGGAAGGAGGTGAGGAGACACCCAGGAGTCATTGGTCTCACACCACTGTGTGGTCTCGTATCTTCATTTCTACTGTCTTCCACTATGGCAATAAATTAAGTGTTGGTTGTCACAATTCTGGAATTTCTTACTGTGTTAGTTACTTTTCTTATTGCCATAACAAAATTCCCAACACCCAAGGTTAATAAAGGGAGAAAGGTTTATTTAGCTCACAGTTTGTAGAGGTTTCAGTCCATCACTGGCTGGCTCCAAGGCAGGGTGGCACATGGCAGGTAGGCATCGCAGAGGAGAAACAGTCCATGGCAAACAGGGCAGGCAGAAGGCAGCAAAGCAGAAAAGATAACAGCAGCCTTCTTTCTGTCCTTTACATTCTATTCAGGTTACTGGCCGTTAGGGCTGTGGCACTCACACCCAGGGTGGGGCAGCCTTAATCCTGGCATCACACCGTGAATCAGTCTCAGCATCACATCATTAACCCCAGCATCACACACTGTAGGTCCAGCCACCCCTGCAACACTTCACTTATGACCATATGAGGCTTGGGGGGGACATCCACACACAATCCATAACACTTACAAACAAAAGCTATATGGTTGTCAGCTGATTTCAGTTCTTCCAACCTGAAAACCTCTCCCAGCCTAACTATACCAGCTCCTGCCATCTCTGCATCATTGCTCCAGCTCTCTCTCCAGTCTACCACGTTTCCTTGATGAACATGCCATCCAACACAGTATTTTCCTATAAAATGCAAATCTGCTGATGTTAATCCTCTGCCCAAACACACCAATAGTTTCCCATTGTCCTAGAGTCAAGTATAAATGTTTCACCATCTACCTGGAGCCCCTTTCTTTTCTCTTTTCTATTGCATCTCAAGGCTGGCATGTCCCTGACATCTAGTGGGCCGTGCAAAAACTCTGGTGAGCAGAAGCGTTTGTATAATACAGTGAGCCATGCATGCATGTAAACATATCACAGGAATTAGTCACACTTTCCCCTCCCCCTTTAAAATGGAAATCAGCTTGCATTAGTTCTACACACTGTTAAGAACTCAGTCTTGACTGTAGTTTTCTATTTTCATAGAAACTTACATGTCACTTAATAAATGCTGCACATCTGCATGCTCACACGTGTATAGTATGTTATGTATACATTATATAGTATGCTTCCAAAAGTATTTATATGATTAGTTATATATCCACAGTGTATATTACACATTCCTGTATATAAATATCTAAATAGACTCAATGAATATATGTATGTGTAAATGTATATATTCATGTATATAAACCTATTTTTTTCTGGTCTTTATGCCACCATGAGTGGCAAGAATGCTGTAACCACTCTTTGTAAAACAGATACGAAAACTGAGACTAGCAAGGAAAGCTGAGTTGAGCAGAGTTGCACAGCAAGTAATCAAAAGCCAAGGTTATTTTAAAAAATAATACGTATTTATTTTTATAATTTTATTGATACGTTTTAGATATACATAATGATAATATTCATCATGGAGAATTTGACACTGTACATGATATATCTTGCCTCTTCCTTTTTCCCATTCCTCCCCCCTCCTTTCAACCCCACTTCCCCTCCTTATTTACAAAAGCTTTGGTTCCACTTTTTTCCTTCTATTCTCTTTTTTTCTTGTGCCTTTCTTCCTTTCCCCCTCCCCCTTCCCTTGTTCCCCTCTTCACTTGAACATTTTCTTCCCATTTCTCAGTATCTATCATGCATTTGGGTCCTTATTTATACTTTCAGTTTCTCACACCAAAGAAACAATATAGTATTTACATATGTATGTCCAATTTATTTCACTTAAGAGAAGGACCTCAAGGTGCATTCATTTACCTAGAAATGTCTCAAGCTTAACCATCTTTATGGCAGAGAAGTACTCCATTGTATTTTAAAAAATGCACATCCTTTTTATCCATTCATTGGTTGATGGGTATTGGAGTTGTTTCTAAGACTTAGCTATTATAAAATGTGGTGCTATAAACATGGGTGCGCATGTGTCACTGTGGTATGACGCTGTTAACTTTCAGGAAGATAACAAGAAGGTGAATAGCTGAATCAAACAAAACCTCTAGTTTCAGCTTTTTGAGGAATCTCCACACTGATTTCCACAGTGGTTGCACCAGTCTACACTTCTACCAACAGTGGAGAAGGGGTTCTTTTTTACCTACAGCCCCTCCAGCATTTGTTACGGGTTGATTTCTTGAGAACAGCCATTCTTCCTGGAGTCAGATGGAATCTCAGCATTGTTTTAATTTGCATCTCTTGAATGGCCAGTGAGGCTGAACATTCTTTCACATATTTATTTGCTACTTCAACTGCTTCATCTGAGAATTATCTATTGTTCCTTTTAGATACCTATTTGTGGATTGGGTCTTTAAATTGAAGAGCGATTTGATTTTTTGAGTGTTTTATATATCTAAACATTAATTCTTTATCTGAGGGGCAGCTGGCAAAAAGTTTTCGCCTGGTCTATGGGTTGTCTCTTCACTCTGTTGGTGGTTTCTTTTGCTGCACAAAAGTTTTTTTAATAAGATGAGATCCCAGTTGTTGATTCTTTGTGATCTTTCCTGTGTGATCAGGGTTTTGTTCATAAAGTCTTTACCTTCACTAATGTCTTTAGTAGTTCTACCTATTCTATCTTCCAGCAGATTTAGTGTTTCTGTTTTAATATTTAGATCTTTGATCTATTTCAATTTCAGTTTAGTACATGGTGAAAAAAATGGGCCTAGTTTTAATCTTCAGGATGTGCAAAGACAGTTTTTCCAGCGCCTGTTTTATTAAACAGGCTATCTTTCTAGCAGTGAAGGCATTTGACTCCTTTGTCTAAGATAAGGTGGCTGATTATGCTTGGAGTTGTTCTGCATCTTCTAATCCGTCCCAGTGATCCTTTGATCTGTTTTTTTTGTTTGTTTGTTTGTTTGTTTTTCTCACTACCGTGCTGTTTTATCACAGTAGCTTTATAGTATAATTTCAGGTCACGGCTTTTGATGCCTTCTGCCTTGCCTTTGTAGCCCAGAATAGCTTCTGCTATTCTAAGTCTCTTCTGGTTCCAAATGAATTTTGGAATTGTTTTCTCTAGTTCTGTGAGACATGCTATTAGAATTTGGATCAGAGTTGCACTGAATCTGTGTAATAATTTTGGAAGTATGGCCATTTTCACTATATTGGTTCTTTGTACCCAAGAACAAGGGATATGTTTCCATTTTGTGATCTCCTCTTTGATCTCCTTTTTCAGAGTACTGCAGTTTTCAATATAAAGGTCTTTTACTTTGTTAGATCAATGTCTAGGTATTTTGTTACTTTTTGGATGCTATTGTGAAAGGTGTTGTTTCCCTTATTTCTCTCTCAATAAGTTTGCTATTAGTGTATACGAAGGCTATTGATTTTTGAATGTCGACTTTGTATCCAGTTACACTACTGAATTTGATTATTAAGTCTAGAAGTCTTTTGGTGGAGTTTTTGGAGTCCTTGTTGTAGAGCATCATGTCATCCGTGAATAATGATAATTTAACTTCTTCCTTTGCTATCCTTATTCCTTTTATTTCTTTCTCTTATGTAATTGCTTTGCTAATGTTTCCCAAACTACATTGAATAAGAATGGTGACAGTAGACATTGTTCCTGATTTTAGAGTAGAAGCTTTCAGTTTTTGTCCATTAGTTATGATGTTGGCTCTTGGTTTGTCATAGATGGCTTTTACCAGATTGAGATAAAGACCATTGATTCCAATTTTCTGCAGGATTTTTATAATGAATGGGTATTGGACTTTGCCAAATGATTTTTTTCTGCATCTATCAAGATGCTCATACAGTTTTTGTCCTTGGCTTTGTTAATGTGATGTATGTTGAACTGTCCCTGAATCCCTGGGATGAATCCTACTTGGTCATGGTGTATAATCTTCTTGATGATTTGTGGCAATCTGTTTGCCAGTATCTTATCAAGGATTTTGCATCTGTGTTCATTAGGGAGATTGGCCTGTAGTTCTCTTTTTTATATGGATTCTTTTTGGTATCAGGGTAATGCTTGCTTCCAGGAATGAATTTGGGAGTATTGCTTCCCTTTCAGTTTCACTAGAGTTTGAGAAGTAGGGGTAGTAGTTCTCTAAATTTCTGGTAGAGTTCAGCAGTGAATCCATCAGGACCTGAGCTTTTCTTTGTTGATTTTTAATTACACCTTCAACTTCATTCAAGAGCCAAGTTTTGAATGGAGATCTAGCCTCTAAGTCTAGACCTTCGTCTCTCTATCACACTGCATTTCTAGAGTTTCCTGCTTCTAATTCCATAGGAACATTTATACTGCAAACAGAGTCCCTCTCCTTTACATATAAGCAAATAAAAGCAACATTTAGGCTTACAAGCAGAACTGTGCAGCCAGTATCTACTGGAAGGCTATCCTAAAAGTCTTTTCACCATTTCCTCCTAGAATATACAGTTTTATATTTCCTAGCCACTATATCCTAAAAGTCCCATCCTCTTTGCTAGAACTTTGGCATCTCTCCTTTTCTCTCTCCTGTCTCTCTTCATATGAACCAGGGTTTCTTAACCTTCACACTATTGGACTAGCACCCGGAGGACGTGGGGCTGCCCTGTGAATTGTCGGATATTGAGTAGCACCCAGCTCCCAAGCTGTGCCTATCAGGAAATGTTTCCAGACATTACCAAATGTACCCATTGAGAATGCCAGCATAGTGCTGTGTAAAAAGGTTCCTAATCTATTGATAGTGAGCTTAATGGCCCTAACACAAGAGATCCTTATAAAATCAAAGAGCATTAACTTGGCTTTCTCGAGGTGAGAAATAGCAGGTATAAGAATGTTGGGGTGAAGTCTTAACCCAGCTCTAACCACGTCAAATATATATGCCTCTAGCTTTCCTTTTTTTAGGCTATTTTCTACACCTTTTATGATGATCTGCTCAAGAGGAGGGAAAGACAGTAAAAGAGAGTGGGGGGAAAAAAACACGCAGTTTCAAAATGACATGGCCTTACAGTCTGTCCAGCTAATAGAATTATGCACCACAGTTTAAATTTAGACATTAGATTTCATCTCTTACTTAAATGTATCTGTGTGTTTTAATAGGAACATTCAGCTTTGCTTTTATTAATGCAAAAACATTAAGGCACCAGCCCTCAATCCTAAAGCCTTAAAGGGCTGTTTCCAGCAGAACCTGTCATAAAATGTGCTCTCAAGCGTGTCCCCTTTAAGAGACTCCAGAATTAAATGTTCCCGTATGTGAATTTTATTTTGTACAGCACATTTGCTTTATGGCTACAATTAAGTTAGATGTGCCGATAACAATGTCTGTTTTCCATTTTAAATCGCACATTTCAGACAGTGTGCATTGTTTTATTATCTAATCCACATGCTTTTAATTGCAATTATGGTCCCTTATGAGTCCCCTGGGAGGGCATGATTGCAATTAAAAATGTAATTTAAATGTTAATTAATTACATTCATTTTCTAAACTGGGAAAATTTCATTTATTATTTTCATGTGTTGTGCACTTATCCTAAATGCATTACCTTCTAAATGTTTTTTTTTCCTAAATTAAGTGTTATGTTTATAAAACAGGGTGTTTAATACCCTTTAAAATTTTTGCAAGAGTGTTTGTACAAATTATTACTTTAAATTAATTGATTCTGAGCTATATGTATATGTTCTACATATAATAAAAATAATATTGTTGGTTTTTCTCAAACTAAATCATGGCATCAAGATGTACATTTTCTTCATTTCTTTTCTGATTGACTTTTCTATGAAGGAAAAGTCTGTGCTTTTTTTATTACTATCATTATTATTGTTTTTTTCTTAAACAAAGGGAGAAAGGTATTGTTACTACAAATGATACAGATCATTAATATGAAAAAGCTTTCCCCCAGATGAAAATTGCAACCTAAGGAAGAAATTTACAGTTAGATTAATAAGTCATTCTGCCTCATATGAATAAATAAAGAAGAAGAAAAAAAAAAGACCACAAAGACATGAAGCCTTAAAAATTACTGTAACTTTCTGGAAAAAAATGTTTTATACATATCTCAATTTATCTAGCCAAGACTATCATTTTATGATCTCACTTTGCCTAGAATAAGAGTCATTTTAGAAATGAAGAATTGTAAAGAAATATCTCCCTAGCTTAAACTGTAAGCCATATCAACTTTGTCTAGTTTTAGTGAATCAAAGTTTTAGTGAATCAAAGCCCCAAGAGAACTGGGACAGAATTTAAGTGAATTTTTTTCCCAATTCAATTTCAAGCATATGTTACATGTGATCAATTCATTAATAAAAATTTTTGAAGATTATTGTCCCA
>RJWT010032029.1:0-14253 GCA_004365215.1 Cuniculus paca | reverse complement strand
TACTAAGTAAGTAGATGAAAATAAATGTGGTCTATACAAATACATAACTCTAATTTAAGAATTTAAAAAGAAAATGGATCATAATGTGAATGTTAACAGGTTGTTCCTACATTCTTGTATTCTTTTAAGGTATGGTTAATATGTCAATTATCATTAGAGGTTTATCAACTTGTCTGAATCTCTAGGGCAAATTAAGGTGTTAGAAAACATGATAAGTCCCAAAGAAGTATAATAACAAACATGATAAAGATAAGTCTTTAATAACCAATGAAATAAACATTAAAACAGATGGCCAACAGATTAAAGTTGTTTCTCTGAAGACACTGTTAAGGTGGACAAAATTGTGACTGGATTAAGAGGAAAAGAGAGAAGATATAAATCTAAAATATTTGTAATACAGAAAGAGCAAAACTACAAATATCCAAGACATTTAAAATAATAAAAATATATTCAAAGAAAGTATGGTAACAATGTGGAAATTTGGGCAAAATGGAAGGGAACATTTTTACCAATACTGATTTAAAATATAGAAAAGTGAAATAGTTCTATAATTATGAAAGCAGTTTAATTGAAAATAGGAAAAACTTACAAACAGCATATTCTGGAAGAAATAATAGCAAATAAATATACTTAAACATTTCATCCTAACCAGGGACTTACAAGTTAATACTACACTGGCAAACATGTGGTTTCCTTGTCTGGTAAAAAGACAAGGCATCTGATAATACTAAAAGCTGCTGCTAATGTGTTTCAGTGCTGGTAGGTCTTTAAATTGGTTTAATTGTGATAGAAAACTATGGCAAACTATTCTGTAAGACTGAACTTCTGTAACCTTCACTCCCAGTAATTTCTCTCCTAATTATATACCAGAGAAACCCCTGTTTGTGTGTACCAGGAGACATCGCTATAATGACAAAGAACTGAAATGTCCACCAGCAGGAGTAAGGATAAATAAATGTGTTATGATCCTATTGACATATTAGGTAGTGATGAAAATGAGTGAACTATATTTATACTGTGTAAGTCTTAAAAACAGTATTCACTGAAAAAGCAAGGTATGAAATCTACATGTAGAGTGATATGACTTTATGAAGTACAAAAACCAAGGAAAACCAAACAACATATTATTTAGGACTATATATACAATACATCTTTTTCATTATAAATAGAAGGAAAGTGATAAAACAGAACTATTCATAGTAAATGAACTGAGAAGGCAGTAAAGAGCAGGTTGTGTATTTTTATACATATACAAATGTATAAAAATAATTTTGCTTCTTTAAATTGGGAGATAGTTTCATGGATATTAACTGTATTATTACTTATAACTTATATAGGCACTTGAACTGTGTTTTTTAATGTTTCAAATATTGAAAAATAGAATTATATAATTTCTGTGATCATACATTTAATGGGTCTTGATTATTTCCCAAATAAGATCTTAAGTAATTAATATGAAGTTTCAGCTTTATCTTCTTTCTGCTCTGGTAGGTCACTGTTCAGCAAAGTTGGAACAAAATTCTTTTACTTCACCATAGGCTATCACATACCCACGTTTTACTCCATTTTACTGAATATCCAATATATTTTTATTCTTGTCTATTTTCTTAAACTATTTCTTCAGCTTTCAATATCTTTAATTTTCAAACATTCTCTACTCAGCCTTCCTCATGTGTCAGGACCAGCTCTTCCTCATCTCCCATTGAGGACCAACTCCTCCAACTCTAGTCTGCCAACTGCACTGCTGGTGTCTGCACTGTGGTGTAACGTGCACCACCAGCAGGAAAGAGCCAAGTCACAACGGTGAAAAACGGTCCTTCATACCATGCTGCATAGGCTATACTGAAAGCAATCTCAGGGGTAGTATTTCATCAGAAAGTGAGGCTAAAAGAGCACTGGTATAGCAAAGTGGGCTTCCAGGAAGGACGAGACTGCAGACGGAATGGGAATGCACAGAAGAGGGTCCATAGATTAAACTACATTAACAGGACCTTCTAGAGTCATCTGGATTCATTAGAGTATGTTCTCCTAGCTACACTGTTGAGAGATGTCCTCAGCTCCTTGGCAAAGATAAATTAAAAGTATATATCAACTCTTCACTTCATAGCATTAATATTTTGTGGCATGTAATTTTCCTTATCCTATTATATAACTTTATGTAGCCTCAATAAATTCTTAAATTGCCTTTATATAGTACTGAATTAAATACTCCCTGTTGCCAACATTGCAATTGCTAGATAGCTGTCCTCCATCACTGCAATCAAGTTATCATTTCAAATGTGGTCAAAGAGCAGCATTCTCTAGAAGCCTATTTTTATGAAGGACTAGCTTCAAGGCACAAAAATATTGCTCTGGCATGGATCACTGTGTGCCAAAGGCCCCTGTGCTACAGGCTTGGGCCTAGGGTGGTGTTAATGGGAGGTGGTGAGACCTTTACGGGGCAGAGCCTCGTGGAAGATCTTCAAATTCTGTGGGGAGAGGGTATGCTCCCAAAGAGGTTTGTAGGACCTTGGTCTCTTCCTCTTCCCTTTGGGTTTCTGGTTGATGAGGTGAACAGTTTTTGTCTTCCACACACTTTCATCATGATGTGCTGCTTCACTCTAGGCCCATCAATCAGTCATGAACTAGACCTTCTGAAAGTGTGCATGGAAATAAACCTTTTCAGTTATAAGCTAATGATCTCAGGTGTAGTGGGAAGCTGCTCGACACAGACGTTTAAAGCTGGTTCTTAAGTAGATTTGTACAAAGGCTGGTGTCTGGAAGCAGTAGGAAGGGTGCGCCCTGGCAGGGAGGAATATTTTAGCACTGCTAGCATTTAGAACTGGCTCACATGATTCTAATGAAGAGCCTGTTTTAGTGAATTTTATTACTATTTTTAAAACACTTCGAAAATAATTCTCCCCTAACTCACTGCCTTCTCCATGGATCACTCTCACTGCTTCACCACCCCTCTATGTATTTACTTCTTGGATTTTCCTACAGGAGTATAATATTATCTTTACAGGTGCCTTAATTATCTTTGGAACCACAAAACTAGCAGTTCATGTATGATTAGGAAGTGTCTGTTGAAGAAAGGAATTTAATTTTTTTGTAAGTACTTGGTGACAACCAAATCCCCAACTGACACTGGTATTTACAACAGACCCTCAGGAAGAACTTTGGTCTTATCACTGTGGACAAAGGTCTTCTGCCTCCTGTTTTCCTCGTGCTGTCCTACATAGAACCGAGAAAGTTATACTACTTTATGGATTACTTTATGATCTTAAGGATTACTTAAACTTTTCACCACCCTACCAAGCTATTATAAATGTTACACCAGAGTTATAGGCAAGTTGTAAATTTAGAGATTACAATTGCTTGGAAAATAGGAACAAAAATTCAATTAAAATCTTCCCACTCGATAGAGTATAGTACAGACATATAATTTATCCTTCTTCACACAACCTCATTTGTTACAGCTCAGGCAGCTAGAAGGATATCAATCTAATCTTGAGCAACATGGGCAAAGGGGATGGAACCTGAACTAGAATTAATGGCCATGAAACTGAAAATTATGATAGATTGAGCATAGGGAGATACAACATTTTATGTCTATTCATGAAAAAATGATTCTTTATGCTACGGTTTTGTACATATCAGTCCAGAACTACCCTGGGAAGCCTGGAAAGATATAGTATGTCAGAAGATGAAGATGTCAAAGATGTGGAATTCAACATGTAACTGTTCCCTGCTTTCAAATACAGTTAATGGTTGGTTCAATCACAGCTAGTACACAACAAAATAATCAGAAGGAAGAGTGTCATTTTCCTCTGAACCTTCCAGCTATTGTGAAAGGCTAAGACCTCTTGAGGCATTATTTGAAATTCCTAATAGAGGTTTGAATTGGAATCCTTGTGTCTAGGCAGATCCTAAGCAAATTTTTTTTTGAAATTTGTGCATGCACATGCATGTTTCACACAGAAAATACTGGTGGTATTTGAGATCAAAAGAGAAGAAACACATAAAAGGAATGTGACTGTGGTGTGGTGACATCTAACAATTATTTGTGCTCTTCTGTAAGAAAATATCACTTGACAACAGTTGAAAATCAAATTATATCTGTCTTTTGGGTATTTGCTATGTGGTCCTACCTTCTCATTGTGTTCATCATTAAGACTGACTGCATTGCTTTTTAAAAATGAATTTGGTCTTTCAATTAATTTAAATTTTTCACTCATTGACCCACTCCACAATGACATTTAAGAAAGAAAGATTTCCTATTAATTAGAATTGTTGCCTCTCTAACTTATTAATATCCTTATGTTACCTGTAACTTTAGTGGACTTTTGTTCTGTTCAAAACATTTGCAAATGAGCTATCTCATTAGTTTTTGCATGGATTTTCTCATAACCTTGTCTCTGTCATTTTAGAATTCCATTGTAAAAGCTGAAATCCTGATGCCATTGTCACATGATCTTTCACTTTATTTCTGTCTTAAGAAGAAACATGGCATCTAATGCTCCAAGGAATCTTAACACATTGGTTTGGGAGTTTGTAAACACGAAGCAGTTATGTGTCAGTTCACGGCTCTCAGGTCTGGATAATTTATCTAGCTTAATCAATCATTCTATATTTATGTTTTCTTCTTAGATTCCTGCCAAGTGTTTTTCTGGCTAATGCTAGAAACTCCACTGATGAGCAAGTGTGAGACATAACTGCTACATAAATCGTTCTAGTAGGGAAGTCTTTTCATTCTCTACCAATAGGTGGATTCCACTGGCTCTTCTCATTGGACTCAGGTGAAACATACAGAATCAGACTGTCAAAGAATCTTTGAGTGGATCCCTTTCTCGTCCTCCATTCACAGGCTTATCTCATGATCTTCAAGTCTACTCTTCAATTATGCACCTTAAATATTACTGGCCACCAAGATCTCTCTTCAACTGAATTAGTTGTGGGTCCTTTGACCTTTAAATTGCTTTTTTCTCAGCATATTTCAATTTATTTGTATTACTTTTAAATGGAAAAAACCAGAACTGAACACAAGATATAGCCCTTCCTTGCTGTCCAATGATTGATTAACCCACTCCTATTGAATACAGTCATTTGACCAGATATGAATTCAAAGAATGCTGATAAAGACCCTGGGCTCTGCAGTCAGAAATTTTTGGGTTTAAATTGAGCTTTTCTCAATGTGACATAAAGAAACTTAACTAATCTCACGGTTTCCTAATCCACTGAATGGAGATTACACAGCACCTTCCTCACATAAGAGTGCAAGGAAAATACCTAGCACATGGCCAGGCACAGAATAAATACTCAATGACAATAAGCTCCCAAAATTTCATACTTTTATCATTCCTCAAAACTTACATTGTGGGAAGCAAGAGATCTAAATCCTCCCTCCCTTTTCTTTTGGTACCAGAAATTGAGCTCAGGACCTCATGTTTCCCATGCAGGCCCTATGCCATTGAGCTATATTCTTGGGCCTGAAGAGATCTAAAGAGTTAAAGAGAAAAATAAATTTTGGAGAAAAATATAATTTTTAAATCTGCATTGCTTGGAAGCAGAGCTTCAACAAAGGAAAGATTAAGCACCACTAATTGTTCCTGTAAATGAAATTTATTAGAATGAGTTCATTGATTTAATTCTACCGAGAGACCTAACATCTGGAATTTATTCTAGCTGAGTTCTTGCAATCTTTTGAATTTATTAATACAGCTCAGCAGAAATCTAATTCTGAATGAGCAATGGTGTTAACTAGATTGCTGCTCTTGGTATTTTAAGGTTGTTCTCTCCTCACCTATTATTATCTTGAACCCCTAATGCATTCTGAAGGAGTCCTGCATGTACACCAGTGAAGACAAGATGGCGAGGAACATTTTCTAGACATGCTGAATTATCTTTTGTTACCATCTTCTTGGTATTTGGGAGATACTGCTTGTTTTGGTTACTTTTCTTCGTTGCTGAGACAAACACGTGACACCCAGAGTGAAGCAAGGAAAGGTTTATTTAGCTTACAGTTGTGGAGATTTCAGTCCATAATCACCTGGCTCCAAAGCAGAGTGGCATGGCACTGGGGCAACACTTCAAGGCAGCAGCCAGAGCAAAAGCAGCCAGAGCAAAAAAGAGAAAAGGCAAGCCTCTTCTCTACCCTTAAGTTGTACATAAGCCACCCCTCCCCCCATCAGGGTGGGTGTAACACAAAATGTCCTTGCCCTCCTTTGCACAGGATGAAGATATTTACAAAGTAAGAACCCTGGCTCCCTGCTGAGTCCCTCAGTTAAACTTTTAAACTGTGCAAGTTGACACAATGTGTTAACCGTAACACCATCTTCTTGGTATTTGGGAGATACTGCTATAATCTTCATATTTTGAGTGAAATAAGAATTTTTATTATAGTATCTGTAAGGACTCATGACTATTTTCTTAAGTATGGTAATAATTTACACTTTTTGGTATTGAGCTTCCATTTTGAGTGTCTCAAGAGACAAGGATGTGTAGTTAAAAACAGTAGATTTAGGGTTGTCAGAGTAAGATTTGAAGTCAGTCGGCCATGGTTCAAATCCTGGAGCTCCCACCAGCTTTGTGACTTGGACATATTATGGTATCCAATGCTATCCCTTTGTCTTTCATCAGTAAATTAGAAGGTATGGTATTAATTACTTCAGAGAGTTTCTATACATGAGATCATGCATATGAAATGCTTCATTCAAGGTCTGGCTTAATAAATGCTAGTTTTCCTTTTCTCTTTCTTCTTCTTATGGGTTCATTCATAATCTTACTACTTGCTAGGTGGCCATTAGCAAGTTATTTAATCACTTTGTATCTCAATTTTTCTATCTTTTGAAAGGCATATTTGTAAATACTTCTTAGGAGAGTTGTAAATGAGATAATATACCTAGGATACTTGGGACAGAGTAGGGGCTCAACGAATCATTTTGCGTTCTTTTTCCTACCTCCACGGGAGTTGAAGTGAAATGTGTTTTCCTTGCATTTGGACAACCAAATATGAGCCCATTGAAAATGTTTCTCAAATATGATGCTATACATTATCAAACATAAGCAGTCCCTGCTAAGACACTAAGGGAGGATAGAAATAAATTGGAATTCACACTGTCATTGGTCTTGCTCCATGACTGGCTCTTTGAGATGTTTAGCTGTTGGAGGAGCAGGAGGTCTCTAAACAGTCTACTGGAATTTCATCTTGCCAAATGCTACAGTTAACAGAGACCTAGGAAATATATTAAAAAGGCATGACTTCCAGAATTTATTGCCAAGTCCAAAGCAATAAAAAAGCAAAATTTGATATAACCAGGGGCTCTTTACACTATAATTTTTCACCACTGCCACATCATCTCTAGTTGGCTTCAGCTATTTCTCAGCATGGTTTTAGAAATCGGAAGGAAAATTTAATGCCTTACTTGAGCATGCTTTCACTTGGCTCAGGCTGATTTATATTTAAGATTGTATTCCTTTCTCCAGAGACAGTTGGAATATTGTTGAAATCATTGTTTAGCAATATAAAACAATGTACAAATTCAGTTACTTGAGCAATGAATGAAATGCCAACAGCACAAACAGGAAAGAAAAAGAAACTACTCAACATACCAAAAATGAGACAAGGCTTGATGTGGTGGCACATGCCTGTAGTTCCAGCACTTTGGAGGCTGAGGCAGGAGGATCACTGAGTTCGAGGCCAGCTCAGGCTACAAAGTGAGCTCAAGGCCAGCCTGAATTGCCTAGTAAAATCCTGTCTCAAAAAAGATGAGAGAGAGAAGGAGAAAAAGAGAAAGAGAAAGAGAGAGAGAGAGAGAGAGAGAGAGAGAGAGAGAGAGAGAGAGAGAGAAGGAGAGAGAGAGAGGGGCAGAGAAAGGAAGAAAATAGCAATTATGAATGAGATTTGAAAATAGTTGAAAATAAAATTCAGGGACAAACAAAAGAGAAAATTGGGCAGAATAAAAGATGCATAAAAGATGTGATAAAAAGAAGTCAACTAACTGAGTATGTCTCTGTCTCTTCTACATCATTACTTGACTGAACAGAAAAACACTCAAGAATTTATGCTAGAGGAACTGATTAGACATTTTATTTCATTTTAATTTGTGCACATTAGAGTACAGAATAATAAAATTTGCTATGGTTTATTGATACATGCATATGACATATTTAGATTATTTTCATCCAAATGACTCTCCTCTCTTGTTTCCTCCTTTCCTAATCCCTTTTTGCATCCAGAAGACTACTTCTTGTTTCCTGTCCTCTCTCTATTCTCTATTTTTTTTTTTAGCTTGCTTATGTAGGAGAAAGTTTATTGATTTTTAACTTTCTAGGACTGATTTATTTCACTTAATAAGACAACAGTCTTCAGTTCTGGTCATATTCCGGCAAAATACATGATTTTGTTCTCTTTAGCACTAAATAATAGTCTTGTGTGTATCTAACCATCTTCTTTATCCAGTTGTCAGTTGGTGGAGATCAAAACTGCTTCTATAGCTACTCTGTTGTGATCTGTGCCACTATAAACATGGGTATAAGAGTTGTCTTTAATTCAAGAGAAAGTTATTTTCAAAGAGAACCTTTCACACTTCATACTCAGTTCTTTCAGGTCCATACTTGAGACCTT
Source organism: Cuniculus paca (assembly GCA_004365215.1). Classification (NCBI taxonomy): domain Eukaryota; kingdom Metazoa; phylum Chordata; class Mammalia; order Rodentia; family Cuniculidae; genus Cuniculus; species Cuniculus paca. Next base: position 5,648 of record RJWT010032029.1, on the reverse strand, counting down.
TCGGAGCCCTTGTAACAACTGGATCATGGTGTTGATTTTGTAGCCACGAATTCACATTGTCTATAGAACTCTTACTAGTAGCATGCATTTTTTTGCTGTTTGAGTAGTCTCTGAAAGGTTCCCAGATATTCAGCCTGTGCACACCAACTGAAAATTTGCTTTTGCCTTAGAGCAATAATGGCTTAGAAATTGGGTTAACTTGATGTTACAGTAGCAGCCAAAGCAAACAAACTTACGAACTGGTAGGAAATGAGATCAAAGACCATTGCTGGTTCTCCTTTTTATTTTTTTAGTTTTATATCATGAGTGAGTAGAAACTGGACCAACATATGTTTGATTCCTTACTGATTTGCTCTAAAAAATGTATCACTAGGGAGTCTCTTCGGCAGAACATTCCTAGAATTCATAGTTTGAAGGTTTATAGTGAACCAACAGTCCTTACAGACCTGTATATATGACTCTTAGATGTCAATAAACACCTTAGTTCAGGGGTTTATTGCACAGGGGGACTGACATGTTGTTCAAGGACTGAGCAGCCTGGGATCTTCTTTCTGAGTCATTCTGTGAATTTACACTGCCCACTTTTTTACTTTCCTGGGTAATATCAGAGATGGCAAAATGCCTGGTACTCTCAAATGAATTCAGCCCACTAACTTCAAGATGTCCTCACCTAGCACACTGGGGCATCACGGATCTTGTCAGTAGCTACAGAAGATCTCAAGCTCACTGGAAACATGGGGAAGCATTCCCACAAGAAACCTAAACCAGAGATTAACGGTTCTGAAGAATAAGTTTTGCTGCAACTTCAACTGTACAATACTGTTTGTACTCAAAAGTCTTTCTCAGCAGCTAACCTTGCACACTTGACAAATCTCGAAAACTTTTTGTGCCTCTGTCATTAGTCTATAAAATGGAGATGGCACCTCTAATGGGACTGCTGTAGCATCGAACTGCACACAATTGAATTGGTTTTGGGAAATCAGAAACTACTTAAATAAGGCTTCGGGGGTAGATACTGTAATGGTTAAGAGCCTAGTGGAACCAGACAGCCTGGGTGAGAAAACACAGCTGCCCTCCACTTAAAGGAATGTGTAGGTGCCATCGGCTCCCCTCTGTCCCTCTTTCTAGTGATCTGGCTGATGAGAAAATCAGGTTCTCTTCTCACTCTCACCCAACAACTTTTGTAAACTGCCTTCACAGGGGTCATGGATAAATCCTCTTATGGTTACATCCTGCTGTCTCTTTTCACTGTAGCTGCCACCTCCCTGCTGTAAAAAATACATTTGTCTCACTTTCCTCAAGTGTAAAATGGGAAGAAAACCAGCCTCTCTCTCACATGATGTTGTGAAGATTAAAAAGGGTAACATCTGAAGGTGGCACTGTCTTTGACACACAGTAAACAGTGAAAAAGTGTTGGCTGTTACAGTATAATCTTCATATGTCTACAAAAGAATACTGTTGGCTATTTATTGTTTTATTTGATTATCTTCAAAAGAGGGCCACGGTGTTATATCAACAGAACACCAAAAATCTAGGTATATGAGAAATACCTTTGATTAAAGAACATTTTGTTTTGTTTGCACAGAGTAAATAACCTAGTCAGCAGATTCATTTGCCTCCTTTTCCTATCCACCTCCCATTCAGTTATAGATTGCCTACCAACCTGACCATTATTTTAGTCCTATGCAGAGACACTGGGGACTAAAAAATGGAAGCAGTTAAGCAGTTGTTCTGCCAAAGTCACAGACATGCACTATCAGATACATTAGTTTCTATTCACTAGATTATTTTCAGGTGAAATTAAATCCTTGCCAATGATACATATTATTGTGTGTTGGCTCCACTATTACGGAAAAGGCTCACCAGGACTTAATTCTGGCCATCTGTTAAAGGTTCAAAAATGTAATTGTCTGGAGTAAGTGCTGTGAATCCAAACAGGTTTGACTTCTAATTATGTAAGTGCTATTTACAACTCTCATTGCTTCTAATGTGGTACCCCCAAATGAGAAAATTTGACAAGAAGTGTCACTATAATATTTTGTAATATCAATAAAGCTTATCCACATGTCTATCTTACAATTTTATGCTACTTAATGTATTTTAATTTTGACTACATTGGTTGTATGGACTGGGTTTACAGAAATATTCAGATCATAAAAGTCTGTTCCAATGAAAGGCATTTCAAATTTGTTTTATGAAGATGACATCAGGTTTGATACTGAGTTTAGAATTTTCATTCTTGGCCATATTCATAGACAAATGCAATTTCAATTCCAATGCCCAGTATAAAATGCTGCCTTTTGAAGTGGGGTTTAACATAAGTTACTTCAGGTCAAAAGCAAAGTAAAAGTTTGTTGCATAAATTCTAAGGGCCGAAAGAGAAGTAGAAAACAAAATCTTGGAGAAAGACAATTAATAGCCTGAGGTAAGAGGGCTCTGTGAACAAATCCACCTAAGTGTTGAGAAATATCAAGCACCACTGCTTTGCCTCTGAGGGATTAGTCCCTGATCCAGTCTATCAGTGGAAAAGAAGATGGAGCAGGAATAAGAGGTAATAAACCTCTGTTTCAAAATTATGTAGTATAAATGGGAGATGGCTGTAGTGGAGTCTGCTTTTTTTTTTTTTAATTTTTATGCATGGAGAATGTGCTCAAATAGCCATGGAAAATAATCAAATGAATCCTGGCATTTTGAAGAAAAAGATACCAGAAGAAGAGAGAGCAGCAATAATGCTCCAAAATAAAGGACGGTGCAGTTACTACCTCATCTGAAATAACACCATGTGAAGAATGAATATCCTTACTCTGTGTGGCAAGAGACTTGCTCAGATATGGGAAAGCAAGAAGAGTGCCTGGTTAGCCATGGATGCATATCTATAAAAGAGATGGCACTTCTAAAGATTAAGTGTATGAAAAAATATAGAAGTTTACTGGAGCAAATAACAGAAGCTCAAGATATTTAAAATAAAGAAATAAAGGGTGGGTAGTGTCCATAGACTATCAGCTGACAAATCATTGAGTACTAACCACGTGCTGATTTTTAAAAAAATTATTTAATCATTTCACAGATAGAAAAACTGAACTTCAGGGAGATTAAATATTTCTGAAATTATTGCTGTCAATGTGCAACTGAAATTCTAATTTAAGGTTGATTATAGAACAGCCCACATTATCCTAGCGGTCTAGTGGTTAAGTGTGTGCTCACTGGCATGTGTGCAGGGTTCAAGTCTCTATCACATTATTCATGAGCCAGTGTGACCTGAAAGATCTGTTAAGAATCAGTTTCCTTATCTGAAAATTAAAGACTACATTGGTACTTTCTTCACAGGGCTGTTACTAATTTAATTGAGATTGTATTTGGAAAGTACTTTATATAGAGTCTGATGCATTATAAGTGCTAAATAAATGTTAGCTCTTAATGTCTTTAAAGGCATTTGCCACTGATTTTATGTGTCTTTCTTTTATGTTGACAAAAATATGAACAAATTATATCTGACCAAAATCTATGGTGAAATCTCTAGACACTTATATTTGTTCTTTTTCCTGTTAAATAATTATAACAATTGCATTTGCTATCCTTGACTTCTCATTGGGTGGTAGAAAAGACTTGGCCTTTAGAGACAGGTGTTGAGCTCCAATCTCAACTAACTGTAACTGGGTAGCCTTTGACGAATCAGGTGTGCGTGTGTGTGTGTGTGTGTGTATTTTCGTGATGCTTATGTGGCCCTGTGTGATTGAACCCAGGGTGTTGCACATGCTGGGTGAGTGTTCTACCACTGAGCTATACCTCCAGTCCCAAACTAGGCTGTCTATGTCTTAGTAATTAGAGTTACTAATCATACTACTTCTCAGAAAATGATGGGTTTGAAAGTAGTTTGTAAACTGTAAAGCACTACACAAATATTAGCTATTATGTTAACACAGTGAGAAAGTTTGGAAAAAGCAAGAAAATAACACATTGCTAGTACAGTTTGAAAAGATTTCTAATTTGGGAATTGTTGCAGATATTGCTATGAATTGAGACATACTGCTCTAAATTTAGATTATAACATACAAAAAAAAATGAAATGAGACTCAACCTGGAATAAATGTAACTTGTTAAACATGAGGAAGGGACTCAAATAGATTTGGAGAAACCTAGAGAGCAACATTATGGATGAGCGACCCAGTGGGTATAGTAAGTCAAAAAATAGATCGGAGCCTTTACGAGGTTGTGCAGCATTTAAAAAAGAAGTTCTATTTTAAGCTTTTATAAAGAGACAATGGACTTTTTTTCTTCCTTTTGGAGCTGGGACAATGTTAGCTGAGCACCCTTCTGGGCACTGCAGTTCAGTTAGGAGGCCAGGGTGCCTCGTGCGCTACACACACACACACACACACGCACACGCACGCACACGCAGACTCACACAGACCACCCCGAGAATGCTATCTATGAAGGAGAAAAGAGTCTAATTAGAGGAGGAAGGCATGCAGAGGGCCACTGCTTGCAGCTTTGCAGGTCAATAGCTCCTTTTATGCTTGCACCGTGGGGTTTTTGGCCACTTTACTTCTGTACATGACTCCTGGTCCTGCTGGAATCTGACATGAGTTGAAGTATACAGAAGGAAGGCAAGAAAGAGATCACTGGAAATACATTAAAAGAATAGAAAAATGTAGTGATAATATAAATGAATTGTAAAATTGGAAGGGATAATATGTTTAAGAATAAACCCAGACTTCATTACAGAGTTAAATAAAAGTCTTAAAAGGAGGAAGAAGAAACATATGAAATAGAGGAGGTTTTCCCTCAGCAGAAGGCCATACTCCTGGCCCTCGTGAGTGTGACAGAATTCCAGGTGTGACCTTTGTCCTGTGCTTCTGAGCACTCAGTCTCTGAGCTGTGCTGCAGGGACTGGTATGCTCGCTCCATCTTCCCTAATTCCTTGATACACCCTAGCATTCTCCAGCTACCCCTGCCCTGTCACAGCAAAGAAAGGGTAACAGCAGGGGCACTGGGCTATGCATGTTAATCAGATAAAATCCTAGGGCTAACAAAATCAGGCAGTGCTTGCTTTCTACCACGCTCCACCATTCTTCTTGGTAACTGTCCTCACCAGCCCGTGCAACAAGCTTATTCCCTAACGATTCTTAGATGGCCTCAGACTATGCTTGACTGCCTTTCACTGATACTCCTTCATGATCCACGACTGTTACGGTTTAGATCTAAAATGTCTCCCAAGTTTTGTGTGTTCAGAGTTGAGGCTTTTGGAAGGCGATTGGATCATGGGGGTGCTATACTCATTAGTGGATCAGTTCGTTGATGACTAACTGTACTGCTAAGGGGTGGGGCATGCTTGGAGATGGATCTCTAGAAGAATGACTTGGAAAGGTAAGTTCTTGTCCTTGTCTCCTCCCTTTCTTTTTCTTCTTCCTGGCTTTCCTGAGTGGGGCAGCTTTCCCTCACCACGCCCTCCCATCATGCCATTCCTGCCTTGGAGCCAGCTGATCATGCATGGAGTGAACCCTCAGAAACCTTGATCCGAAATAAAATTCCCCTCCTTTAAGTTGCGAGTGCTGGGCATTTAGTCCTAATAATAGAAAAGTGACTAATACAAGGTCTTTCTTCAATGTTGCCTTCCTTGCAGTTCACTAGGGCCAAATGCTTTTCCT
>RJWT010032028.1:0-14226 GCA_004365215.1 Cuniculus paca | reverse complement strand
TTATCCTCTCCATGGTGTTGTATTCCAGCATCTGAACTGTTTCTCTCAGAGAGACTATTTACTCTGCTACTTACTGTTCCACCATCTTTCCAGAAGTCCAATAGTCTGAAATAATTTTTAAAAAATTAAATTCTCTCCAAATGCTTATAGTGACTTTTACACAATTTATTATTTTATATTTTAAAAAGAAAAAATAACAATAAAAAAGACTTTCAAACGAAGATAATAGGACAGTAATAATAATTAATACATAGCATATTGTTATCTTCATAGTAGGTACTCAGAGTACAAAATACAGGCATGAAATGTTGCCCAAGCAATGTTAGTGCAAACCTTTCTTTCTATGAACTAAGAGAAACTAGCTGTGTACTATTTTAACATGTTGTGTATTCACAACAATTTATCATGAAAAAATTTAAAAGTACAAAAATTTTGAAAGAACTTTATGATGGATACCCAGAGATTTCTGGGTTTAATATTTTACTACATGAACTTTATCACATATCTTGCTATCAATATTTACTTTATCCTATCATAAATTCATTTTACTTTTTGACACATGTATTAAAATTTTATACAGTTTTTTTTTACTCCATTACTGTGATGAAGTATATTGATTTTTTTAGTTCATTGTAACATTTGTATTATTTAATAGAACTCTTCTATGCATATACTATCTTTTTCTTAATGAAAAATACACTCTCATTTATAATGCTCTAATTTTCTCTATTAAATCTATTTTCTCTAAGACATTTCTCTTTGTCTTTGATATTCAATTAGCCTATAGTAAACCTAGATAAAATTTGCTCTTAACTTATTATTTTTTCACTTTTAAATCATTCTAAACATAAAAAATTGAGAGCATATTTTCTAAGCCTTTAATTTTTAACTCAAAGTGCATTTAATTGTATAATAGATATATTCTGAGTTATACATATGCTGCACAATGATTATTTTAGGAGAATTTGCTTAGGTAGTTTCGATGTGTACTTTGGTGTTTTTCATCAAATTTCAGGATTCTTGTCCATTTAATCCACAAAATTTTTCTGATCTATTTTTTCTTTCCAACTCCCTTGGGCTTCAGTTTGCTTCATGTTAGATTGCTTAATATCTCAGCACAATTTATTAAGTCTTTGTTTATTTTCTTTTAAAATCATTTTTGCTTTGTGTTCTGCAGATTGGTTAGTTTCTGCAGATTTGCATTCATTCTAATTGACTGTATTTATTGCAGTCTCAGTTCCACTGTTTGTCTTATTTAGTGATTATTTCTCCTAGTTTTGAGAAACTGTGATGCGTTTTTTATTTGTAGAACAGAATTGCTGGATCCTTGCTTTCTGAGATTCTCTATCAGTCTACATATATTTTGTTTGTTTGTTTGTTTGTTTTGCACTGGTAATCAAACTTAGGGCCTCACACTTGCTAGGCAGCTGCCATGCTGCTGAGCTATATCCCTGGCCCTTTATCACTCTGCATATTGCTATTATTTTTTTTTAAGTCTTTGAAAATAATGCAATAGGTGCATTAAAATCCTTGTCTCTTAGTATAATGAGGTTTATCTTGGATTCTTTATTTTTTTCTTGGGTAAGGCTCATGTATTCTTTTTTTGTACCATTTTTAGTGATTTTAACTATGTTTTGCTCATTGTATATGATGTATTATAGGGAATCTGAAGTACATTTTATTCTAGAGAATTTTAAATTTATTAAAGAATTTAATTATCTGTAAATGCTGTTGTCATTGATAGACTTTTCCTTTTCTTCAATTTCATTCTTTGTTTTAAGTCTTCCTCTTCTCCCTCACATGATTACTTATCATTTGTCCTTTCTGGATTCTCAAATAAAGGTGTGAGAAACTTAGTGGGGCCTCTTCATGTTGGTTTGGCTACAACTTTAAAATCTTTCAATAATGCCAAATTTCTGGGTAAAGTCTCAAAATTACAAGGTAGCATTTCCTTTCTTGTACAATTATAGCTCAGCCCTAAACCAAGGACACACAGGGAATCTGACCCTCTTCCATCCCTGAGTCTTCTGTATTTTTGTGACCATATCCTAGCTGTCTCAGCTGCCTGAATTGTATCTTTGCCTCGTCTGTTCATGAAGACATGAACCTGTTTACACTGTGTCTGCCACTCATGTCTGCTTGCAGACCCTCTTAATGGAGTGATCTGCTCAGCCCAAGAGGATTGCCCATAAATATTTCTGACATAAGACTCCATTTTGCAAAGCCTTAGAGCATCGATGTGGCTCAAATTGTGGAAAGCTCCGTTTCAGAAGTTATAGTGCTCTTCGCTTGGCACCAATGGAGATTAAATTGGAGTGAGACACTTGGTTCATAGAATAGGTGTTTCCCTGCTACAAAACCATAATTGATGTGCTCCAAGTTCCCCAAATGTACCCCATTCTATGTCATTATTCTAAACAAAAAATAGAAGACAGCTTGCACAATATCAGCATACATGTAACATATGCCCTTGATCAGATATTTTCATGTGTTATCTCATTTAAGCATTACGTTAACCTAGTGGCAGGATAAAGTAGGTATTTTATTTATAAATAACAAAAGACAGGGTGTGGTCAGGTGACTTGCTCAAGGTCACCCAGCTAGCTAATTATCCTAGCCAGTGCTATTTTGATTATACCACTTTAATTTAGCCCTTTCATCATTAGTGAGACATTAAGTCCCTTAAAGGAGTTTAGCTGTTTGATCAATAATTCAAGGAAGTACTACTTGAATGCAGCAGCATTTATGGATGTATTAAAAAGAATCACTTCTCTGAAAAAGCACCACCAAAGATCATGTGACAACTGCAATTTAGTCCACCTTATATTAGCACTTTTCTAAGTAAATTGTTCAGATTAGTAATTACAGGCTTATCTGTTTTACATAAAATGCTGATAAACACATTTATTTTTAAACTGTCCCCTAAGAATATTAATAGGTATTTTCTCAAATATAAAACAAAATTTTACATTGGCCACAAACAGGTGAAGATATCAAGAGAGTTTACTGAAGAACAGGAAAAGAGAAAATTAGCTTGTTGCTTTCAACAAGCCTGCACTATTAGGTCTGTGCTTCAAGTATGTCATTGCAAAATCAATGTCTTCTGAAAGGCAGCCACACAGACAGATGCTTTTACAGCAGAGTGAGAAGCAGAGATGCACGCCTGGTGTGCTATCAATGAGCAGCAGATGCTTGCTGGTGAGCTGGGATCAATGACTGTAATTCCAAGAGTGAAATTATCTTTGAAAAGGAAATAAGGTAGTGCTATCAGTTGTTTTGGGGGGACCCCCTCTACATTATGTGTCGAACTGGGGATTAGGAAGAGCTCTTCTCCAAATATGCAGGCCAGCTCACCTCCAGGGGAGGTTTTGGGGACAAATCACAACATGAACTTACTTGTACTATTTAGATAACATCAACTTCTCTAGAAAACCCAGGAAAAGAAAATTCTTGAGTCTTCAAACTCTCAATAAAATCTTTTGTGATATTTGGTGACTAGAGAATGGAGAAAATGAGATCAAAATGTTCCAAAATGATGGATATGTTTCTTCACAAAAACAAAAACAAAACAAAACAAAATAAAGAAAATAAAATTCAAGGAGTGGGGAAGGGAATGGAGACTAGTGGTAGAGTACATTCCTAGCTTGTGTGAGTTTATATAATTCAACCCCTAGTATCACAAAAAATAAAATAAAATAAAACAAAATACAAAATGAATGGAAAACAGTCACTCAAATCAGCAAAGAATTATCAGATAAGACACTTAAAAAGAAAAATACTGTGTTTTTTTAACCAAAAATCTACAAAGAAATATTCTTAATTGAACAATTGTCATTAATATTCTCTGAGTATGAGAAGAAATAGTTCCTCATCTAGGAGCAAGACAGATCTGAATGCAAATACGCATTAGCTACTCAAAAGCTGTGTAGGCTTTGGAGTGTACATTAAATTCTATTGGTCACAAAATAAAGAAACAAAAACCATCCTAAGCAAATAGGCAAGGGCGCCAAAATATCTCCTTCTTTCTAACAAGTAGTTGATAATCAGTTCTTCAGAAGCATCAGGACATGGGCATTTCCAAGGAACTCCTCAACTGAACTTGAGGAATTACCTGTGGAGCTTTGTCATTAAATATTTCAATTTCTGTCAAAAGTCACAGCAGTGTTCATTTAGAGGAGAGGTTGATAGTCTGAACCTCTTTGTAAGCTGAATATGTTGAGATGAAGCTTGTTTAGTTGATGCATATGTGGCACAACTCTAGCTCCAAAAGTACTGAGTGGGCTTCAAATGTGTGGAGCATATCATACCCACATCCAGAAGCTTTGGTTCTGCAGATGACCAGTTCTCTACCCATCATTTCAGTCTTTGGGTATCCACTATCTCCTTCTCCACTCTAGTGATTTTCAGTCCTGATGATGATCAAAACATCAAGTAATCCAAAATCATCGAATTTCCTTCTTGCATTCCTTACAGAAATCTCCAGTTTAAAAAAAATAAAAGATAAACTGTTTTCTATCAAAAAGGTATAAGTGACCAGGGTTTGGGTTGGGGAAATACAAGAGGAAAAACAGGTAAGCTCCTATTTTAAAAAAATAAGAAGAGAGAAGAAAGAAGAGAGAAGGAAGAGAGGATGGAAGAAAGGAGAGAAGGAAGGAAAGAGAAAAGAAAGAAAGAAAGAGAAAGAAAGAAAGAGAAAGAAAGAAAGAAAGAAAGAAAGAAAGAAAGAAAGAAAGAAAGAAAGAAAAAGAAAGAAAGAAAGAAAGAAAGAAAGAAAGAAAGAAAGAAAGAAAGAAAGAAAGAAGAAAGAAAGAGAGAAAGGCAGTCAGGTAAGCAGGCACACAAGCAAGCCTCAGGAATTAATTATTCACACTGGTTTGTGAGAGTTTCCCACTATTTTTCAGTTCTCAAAAGTCAACTGAGAAATACTTATGACACTTTGATTTATATGGTTTTAACCCTGTGTTGTTTCTGATTCTAAATGTGACTAGGTATCACTGACCCAGAGCGTTTTCTTTATTCTGTAAAATATAAAGAAATGTATTAACAGTCAGTCCCTTCTCTCCCATGAGTCACACACTGAAGACATTAGTTGAGATAAAATGCTAGAAGCACACTGATACTCTCCTCTGAAGCATAAAACAGCTTTATTATCTCAACAGAGGGGGGAAAGACTGATAATGTACATTTCCACTCTTGTCATGCATTTTTTTTCAAAGTGGCAATCTCAGGTTGCAGGTGGGAACCTAATGCTAATTTCCCTACTCCTGTCATATGCCTTTGAAGAAATCTTTCATTCTTTCACTCCATGAACATTTATACCATTTCAATAGCAGATACCAAGGGAAATACATGATAAAGCAAACAGGAGAGCCACAGATAAGTCAGCAAAGAATGAACTGGGTTTTTAAAATAATATATAAGCAAGATTTTTATCCTCTTTTACTATGATGCCTGTCACTGAAAGCCTGTTATTTTCACACGTTGACAAAGTGAAAGAAAGCAAGACATTTAGAAACGTGAATTCTCTTCCTCTGCTTAATGCTGCATTCTCGAAGTTCTCTCAGCCAACAATGGAAGACAAAGCTTTGCAGTAGCAAATGCCTACAGCTAATGAGATGAATTAGGCAGCGTGGCTGTAAATTAGGAAGTCTGTGGGAAGCTGGATATCCTGTGGCCTCTGCAGCGAGCAGATATTTAAATCCGATAATGCTGGGCCTTCTCATTTGTAAAGGAAAATAGACTTTGGATTAGTGACTAAAGTGACCCGCGTTTTATTTGTGGACAAACTATTTAGAAAGCTTTAAAGGTTTCGCTGATCAAACAAAATTTATCTTTGATCTGTGTGAGATTCAAGGGCTGCCAGTTGGTGATTTTTGTGAGCCAGAAACTTTTTGAATACAGATAAAGGAATTCTGCTTCCTTTTTCTTTCCTTTTCATTCTTTTCTTTTTTTCTTTTGCTGTCTTTCTGGAGTATGCATTCACAGACGAGTTTCATGACAAAGGTATGTATCAAAGGTGATGGCATCTATCTAGAAAAGGATCAATAGAAGATGGAAACAAGCCAGCATCCAGTGTGCTCTGTCTGCTCAGTAGGCAGTCAGTGGCTTTTTGTCCTTCCCTCTCTTGGGTGATAGGAAGAGAGCTTTCCCTGAATTCCATTTTTGAGAAGTGCGTACCTCTCTCATCCACGATAATACTTTCATCTGTTTCACTAGACAAAAAGATTTCTTGCCTCAGATCAGTTTACCTTTAAAGAGTTGTGAGACATTATACTGGGAAAAAAGTAAACATTCCATTATGGCTTGTGTCTAGATGTTTCCCCAAAGCCTCATCCAGTCATAGGTGGGCTTTTACAGAGATGAATGGATCTGGAGTGTGTAACACTGGAGTTGATTCATGATATAATCTTAGGATTGAAGGCATTGGGGTTCAGAGTGTGGGTGCTATCTGCCCTGAGTAGCCTGAGTAATATATAAGGGATAGAATGAACTGTAGCCACTTCTTGTTGCTTTGCTACTGTTTGTCTGTAAACAGTTTCTCTTTTGTAAGACCTGCTATGCTACTCAGCTTTGGAGCCAGTTGATTATGGACTGAAACTTCTAAAAACTATGAGCTAAATAAACCTTTCCCCCTTTATCTCAGGTATCGGGTATTTTGTCTCAGCCATGAGAAGTGCAACTCTTGGCTTGTATGAGTGGAAACAGGTTTGACTGTACCAGCTCTTAGAATACAACTTGGGACAATCATAGGCAGGCAATGTCTGATAGGGCTAATTTAGATTTTAAATACATTTGCTCTGTAATTCAGTAATTTTACTTGGTATACGCCCTGCAGAGAAGCTGCGCATTTCCTGAGAAAGTGGAAACAAAGGTGAGTATTGCAGCTTATAAAAGATACAATGTCTGACAATGGTCTCCTTTGACTGTCCTCTTTCCCAGCACGCAGATTTCTATCTTCATTATTACTTCATGTGGCACCCGGGCTTGTTGGATTTTTCGATCTGGAAGCTAAGTCCTCCGAACAGGAAACCCATCATACCCTCAGGATCTTGAGTAAAATTGACTTCTCATGCATCTTTCTTTGCCTTGTGTTTGTTTTGGCAGAGAGAAGCTTTACTTGACTTGCTTTGACAAATATTGTCCTCTCTTGAAGGGCTTTTGTACTTTAGTGGCGTGGAGAATGGATACCTCCCCCCAAACATTTTTTAACTCATTTTAAGTGATATGATTGAGTAGTTCTTACTCTCTTCATTGTTGGCTTATTTGCTTTTTAAAAATAACTAAAGATATTGCTGCTTTTTGGCACTTTTATTCAAGTATGAACTTCAGTTGCTTGCATACAAAACCCTCTGCACCAATATAACCCACACTTTTTACTGGGCTTTATCTATGATTCCTTGCTTTCAATCAGCAGACTATTTTCTCCAAACCCCTCACATTTTACAGAACCCCCTATACAAGCTGCACAGACAATTGTCTGTCCTCTGAGTCCCCTGAACAGGACTAGCCTGTTAGCTTGAAAGAGCCTGTGCTTCCTGGCATCAAGGAAGCTGGGCCAGGGTTGCAGAATGAGGGCATCAAGGTTCTTTCCTTTGAGACGTTTGTTTCACGTGAGAGGATACGACAAAGAGTATCTACATACGGCAATTACAGATTCTCAATAGTAGACATCACTTCAAAGACCCAAGATCTGATTTGAGTTGCTTCTCCCTCTGTATTTGTGAGCAAATACAAACTATGGTAATGGTAGTCTTCATGCCATTTTAAATATTTATTAAACCTTAACTGCTTGCTAGATATTTTTCATACATTACTAAATTTTGCTATACATACATCAGGTAGAAGTAACACTTAAAAACACAAAATAAAACTAGCCCTGATTTAAAGATATCCCTCACACCACAAGAAAATGCACAGATATGACAACAGCAACAAGAACAAAACGTGATTTTGCATTATTTGACAACTCAACTGTGCCACAATAGCCAATAGTCCTCTGTGTCACTCAGCCTTTTTTAGTGCATTTTTCATGTGCATGGTCATACCATGGATGCTGTCTTTAGGTGTAGCATGTGTTCTAGGTAGGACATACATGAAAAAAGCCAAAAAATCATGCCAGCCAAGTCTATTTTCCTGAAACATTATTGGAAATTCTGACTAAAATATTAAATTTAAAACCCATTGCCCAAAATGGTTTACATAGTCACCTATAACTGCAAGGAAGCCTTGAAAGCTTAGTATTTTAAGATTCTTCTTCTATAGTGGAGGGAAGTAGGGTAGAAATGAAGTTTGTATTAGCCAGGGCTCTCCTGGGAAACAGAACCAATGTAAGAAGTAAACAAAGAGTTAGTTACAGAGACTAATAAAAATAAAATTCTACAATGAGCAGATTGAAGATAAAGGAGAGCTAATGGTATTCTTCTATTCTGAAAAGGTGCAGGAAATCCTGGGAAAACCAATGTTTCAGTTGGCCATTGAAAAGTGGAGGGTAAAGACACAATCTATAAAATAAGGGAACTCATCTGACAAAGGACTGAAATCCAAATTATATTAGGACCTCAAAAAACTTATAGTTATTCAACTAATCCAGTTAAAAAAATTGGCAAGTGATCTAAATAGTCATTTTTCAAAAAAAGACAAGTGAATGACCAACAAATATTTGAAAACTTCTGAATATAATTAGTCATTAAGGAAATGAAAACTAAAATCTCAGTGAGGCATCATTTCATAGCAGTTAGAATGACTATTATAAATAAAAGACAATAACAAATGCTGGTGAAGACATGCAGAGAAAAGAGAACTCTTAAAGCTTGTTGGTAGAGGTGTAAATTAGTATAACAAAATGGAACAGTAGTATGGAGATTCTTCAAAAAATTAACAATAGATCTACCATGTCATTCAGCTATCCCATTTCTGAATATATCCAAAGAATACAAAATCCCCACATGAAAGAGATAACTATATGCCCACATTCATAAGAACACTATTTACAATAACTAAGACAGGGAAAAACCTATATGCCCATCAACAGGTAAACAATAAAAACAAACAAACAAACAAACAACAGTGGTATATGAACACAATGGAATTATATAACAATAAGGAATAATGAAACTCTGTCATTTGCAAAAGAATGAACGGAACCAGAAGATATTATCTTATGAAATATACAACACTCAGCAAGACTCATAACACATGTTCACTGTCATATGTAGGATGTAGAAAAAGTTGACTTGAAGGGAGAATTGTGATTAATAGGCATAGGAAGAAAAGGAAGCCTGGATTTGATCTAGTCATGATTTATACATGCATTGAAATATCACATTGAATCCCATTTATATATGTAATTAATGCATATCAGTGAAAAATAAAATAAAATGTGAAAACTTAATATCCCAACTCAAAGCTGTCACAGAAGAGAACTTCTCTCTTACAGAGAACTTCCTTTCTTTGTTTTATTGATGCCTTCAACTAATTGGATAAAGACAACCTACATTAGATTCAATTATTAATCTCATCCAGAAATATTCCCTTCATATAGATACGTCCAATACAATCTGATCAAATTTTTTGGTATCCTATGACCTAGTGAGATTGTCACTTAAAATTGGCAAGCATATCATCCCTTATAGAAATGTAGAAAATATCACTTTCTTTAGATGATTCCACCAGCTGAATTCTCACATAGATGGATTGGAGTTAAATTTCATTTGGGCCATGAATTATCCTCTTGTCACAGATGGGAGATGATGGCATGGTGCCTGAGGGCATAGGTGGGGTCCTGGAGGTGGAGGCAAACCCTCTTCCCTTCTGAGTATGGCTACCGTGACATCCTTACTGACAGGGCTATCATGAAGAATGCACTGTGCTGAAGTAGAGTTGTCATGAAGACTGAAAGTTTGGTTTCCCAAAGTCACACATGTAGCAGAAAATCTGAAGTGAAACTGTGCTAGGAAAATATGGTCTCATCTTCCAGATGCTTCACAAAGCCTCTCTCCTTTGAGATCCTGCCACAGATGGTGCTCAGGATGCTGTTAACAAATCATCTCAGGTGTTGGGCAGCTCTTCCTCTTTTCCCACCAGCCTGGAATCATTTACTTTCTTGTGTCAATAATTTTTACTTTCTTTTTAGCCTTCTCCAGTTCATTTTCCTTCTTTCTACAGTACTGCTTCTACTTGATGAGCTGAAATTTCAGCCACAAATGCTGACATCTGTAGAGTCGTGTTCATTACCCTCCAATGGCCCTTTAGAAGGAAGGAGAGATAGAAGCTGCCTTCTGCATCAATGAGGGAAATAAAAGGGTTAAAGCCTTGGAAGAATTCCACTAATATACAAAATTGATATGCAGCCACATATTGGTATGTGCACATCTACATAGAAATACGGACATGTGTACCACCACACACATACTTCCTTTTATTGATTCCAAAGAGACTCACTTCTAGTAATTCAGATCGTATCGTTGAATCACAATGTTCAACTTCCAAGCGATTTTGGACTAGTCATTGTTTACTGAGCAAACTTTATGGAGAGTTAATACCTTTTGTGACTCCTTCAAAGTTATTTACTTGTTGATTTGATGAAATTTCCTATTTGCTTATCTTTAAAACAGTGCATAGTAATATTGGCAACTTTATTTTAACGATGGAGAAGATTAGCTTTTCGGAATAGGTAGATGATTTGATGAAAGTCATCCATTATATATATGTGAAATTTTAAAAACATTTATGCAGCTCTTGTGTCATACTTTCAACCACTAGCTCAGAACACACACACACACACACACACGCACCTTGTATTTCTCTGGTACTTAGTAATCTTAAGTTAAATGACAGTATGCAATAAAACATTTATGGATATAATTTTGGAATCTCAGGAAAATTTTTGCTGCATTTCTGAATAAATATCTTTGATATTTTGTGACTCAAAACACCTTTAAATAAAAATAACATTTTTCATTCTATTAAAGAGACAAGAATTTAAATGTCATGCAAATACACTATGAAAATTTGTATGAGTGTATTAACCACAGGACTTTTTATGTGCAGAGATAAAATCCTAGTTTCAGATTTGCTGAAAGGAAAAATTATTAATTTAATCATATTACTGAAGTAAATGAATAACAAATGTATTGTACACACACACACACATATAATACCTGTATGTAAGGGTTCAAATTACGTTTGTTAGAAATAAAAAAAAAAATCTCACTGTAACATTTCTACTCTCTCTTCATCTGCAGTGCAAATACCTAGGAGAGTTTGAGAGTCCTGCTTGTTTACTTTCTCCCAGTTCTCTAGCAAGGAGAAGAGAGTGTGGAGCATATTTCTTACTTGCATTTTCTCCCCACTCGGTGGGAAAGAAGTGAATTTCTCCTGATCGTATAATGGCCTACAACTCATGGTCTGAGACGTCCTGACTCTGGTGGCATCTAAAATTATTTTTGGAAAGAAACCTGTGACCAGACTGACCAAGAGGCAGAGACCTTGACTATCATGCTATGTCTTAAGGGGTGACTCCACAAATGTAGGAGTGGACAGAAGACCAAAAAAGCTGCATGCAGGTGACACTGACCATCATTTGGGCTAGAGTTGAATGACATTCTGATTCCTTTGTGCAAACACATCTAAATAAAAAAGAAAGAACAAAAGGAAAACCACTCATACACAAACCAACATGTAAAAGACTACAGCAAGTTTGCAATGTGTTAAGAAGAGTAAAGCTGGGCTAGGAAGTATGAGCTAGAGGCAAAGGAAGCCAGGTAAGACTTTCCTATACTCTGTGCCCTGGACATTTAATCCTCACAGCAATGCTATGCAGTTCATTTTACCCAGAAAGAAAATCTCTTCAGAAAATGTAATTATGGTTTTCAACCCTATTTATTTGCTTATTTTTTCCTTTGACCTAAATGTGTCTACAGGAAGGAAAGCATGCCATCAGAGTCAGTGAATAGCTAAAATATCTGTGTGCATATTTGTGTGTGTGTTCAGGATTTTGGGGAGGTGGGCACACTTAGCTTTTGGATGCAACAGAGACCTCTAAAATCAATGAATTAGTGACAGAGGTTATTATTCATGATTCTGGGGGCTGACTGATTCCCGTGAGAGCAGTCCTACATCTCAAGTAGACAGTCGTGTCATGGTGGCATTGGACCATGTAATGGAGATTGCGGGCTACTCTCCAACAGTCTTTGTTCCCCACCAGCGTTGCTGATTCTCTGCAAGTTTGGCCTGGCTTCTTCATTCTCTGTTCCCGTGACAGTGCCCAGCAGTGTGACAGTGGAATCTGTGAGTTCTCTGAGGTTGAGCAGTGGGTCTCCTAACATCACTTCAGCTGAATTCTGTTGGCCAATACAACTCACAAGCCAGTGTAGCTTCTTTGTTTGTTTCTGTTTTGTGGTAGTAAGGATCGAACCAAGGGCCTTCCGCATGTTAGACAACGCTCTACCTTCGACAATTCCCAGTCTCCTTTTTTGTCCTTTCTTTTATTATTTTTTTCTTTTTCTTTTTGAGACAGGGTCGCTCTCAGTCATCTAGGCTGCCCTCAAACTTGTGATCTTGCTGTCTCTGCCATCCAAATAGCTGGAATGACCAGCATGTACCACTAAGCCCAGCTGGCGGCAGTCTCAAAGTTGAGTCTATCCCTTAGTGACAAAATGGGCCATGTCACATTGAAGTCTGGAATGCATGATGGGGTAGGAAGCTATGTGGCCATGTTATGTGATCTGTCATAATTCCAAAAGGTAACCCCATTAGATTTCAGGTTTTGGACAACATGTGCTACTGAAAAAGCCTTCCTGACTGATGCTCATTATTTTTCAACTCTGTCCTAGACCCTTAAACCTAGATGTTTCTAAGATAAACACCATTTTCTATTCACCAGACAACATGGATATTTAATGACCACCAGAGTGCCATCCAGTGGTCTGAAATTCGACAAATTATATTTTCAAACACTCTGGTTTTAATTTAAAAATGAATGCATTTATTCATCTTAATTTTTATGCTTGGCATATCAGTTAGCCTTGGGGTTAAGTGTAAAGACAAACATAATTTGTCACTTTGTCAAGTTCAATAAACATTCTATTGTCGTACTTAGAATCTCTGATGCAGAGTCATGCATTTACATATCTGACAATTTATTAAGCCCATTTTGTAGCCAAACTGGATGCTTTTCATTTTTCCGAAGATCTGTAGGTGAATAAAACAGAACCCTTATTCTTGTTGAAGTTATAGTTTAGTTACAGTGTGAAAAAATACTGAATCAATAAAGTACTATGGGAAAATAAGGTTAACTGTGCTAGAGGTTATCCAGAGAATTATACAAGGCAACGTTTCTGGAAAGCTCACTGCAGGAACTAGCACATTTAAACTTCATAGTCATCTGTGATTCAGTACTAAGACTATGCTTTTTGGGGTCTTTTTGGTTTGTCTGTTTGCTTGCTTTTTTAGGTTAGGAAGTCTAAGCTAACTTGTAGAGCTTAAATTGTGTTTCCAAAGAGCATGGGTACCTAGTAAAAGTTGCCTCTAGTATTCAAAACAAGAAGGACACAACTGCAAACGTCTTCTTTCATACAAATTGCACAAATTATATCAATACTTTGGTGTCTGTTATTTATCTATTGCTACACAACAAATAACTGCAAATTTGGTGGCTTAAAACAATACAGATTATTGTTTCAGAGATTCCATGAGCATGACACTCAAATAGCACGGACCTAGGGCCCCAGGTTCGGGGTCTCTCCCAATTATAATCAACAAGTTGACCAGGTTGTGTGTTCATCCCAAGGGCAAAGTGGGAAGGAATTTGCTTTCAGAGTCACTCAGGTTGTTAGCAGATTAAAGTTCAATTTCTGGCTGTGGCTAGAAACTGCACTTAGTGCCCGGGGCAGCTGGTACTCCTTGCAATGGGCCCCGTGGATAGGAGGTTCACAGCATGGCAGCTTGATTCTATCCATCCCAGAGAGAACAGCAGTGAGTCTGTGAGAAAGAGGAGTCAGTCGTACAAAAGACAACATAAACCACATAAGTGAGCAGTGGTCACGGCTTCTATGTTCCTTCTAGAAGCAAGAGAAAGTCCTGCCTCCTTTCATGGAAAGGTTATGCAAGGTGTAAATTCCTGGGTAGGGAGTTCATAAGGAAAATCTAAACCCTATTGAGAACATTAGGTACACCCTAGCATTGATTAGGAATTTACTCGTGTGCTACCCGTTTTTTTTTTTTTTT